>QJNZ01000048.1:0-205727 GCA_004155055.1 Monosporascus sp. CRB-8-3
TCAGGGGCACAAAAACATACAACACCTGGGATTCGCTGGTCGTCCCCGCCCCAACTACTGATCTGGCCCTACGCGGTTTATCTAGGGGAGAGCGGACGGGATCCCGAGTTTTCCACGTGGTATGGTCGTATGTGGCAGAAATGCTCGGTATTCTGCTTTATATCCCCTGAGCCCCTGGATTGCCAGCGTTGGCAATCGCAATTCCTTCCTGTAGCTTGATTAATTGCAGAGTTCTTACTGAACCGTCGTCAAACTCACGGTGTTGAAGGGCGGAGCGCCTGGTGGTATTAACGGTGGTACAGTCGCTGGAGGTGGAAATGATGGGAAGTATCTTCTTTACTTTGTAGTAGGATATAACTGATCTCCAGCCGCGAATATTCCGGCCCATCCGCACCCAGCTCCCAAGCGAACACGCCACCGAGTCCCAACTCTCTGACGAGTCCGAACTTGTCCTCGATGGAGCCGGGCGTCTCGTGCGACCACCAGAGGTCCCGATCCGCATCCCAGTAATAGTATCCCCCACCGACGGTGTCGTATTGCCCTTCGCGAAGCGCCTTGGAGAACGATGCTTGCATCTCTACCGGGACTTCATCTGCCCACGCAAAGGCGCCCGTACTCCCCATGTCGACGCCGGTCTTAGGGTCTTCCATCAACAAGGTGGAGCAGCCGATCGGGCTCTGCAGACAAGCGTGATGTTCGGTCCGGTAGAACTTCGTATAGAATGCGAAACTAAGATTGAGGTCACCCGGCCTGACCCCATTCTTGATATAATTATTCAGCGACTCGCGCGAAGCCACCTTGCCAGCGTGGTGTTTGGTTATGGTGTCCCGGCGGTTCATCATCTCATAAGTCATAACGTTAAGGAAATCGACGGACTCCATTATGGTGGGCAATGTCTCAGCCGTGAACGGTAGCATATCCCGGGAAAGGCCGGGCACCGCTACCGATATCAATTTGTCTGGCCCGATAGCCGCCCGGATCTCCGCCACAAGGAGTGGGTACGCTTCGATCTCCCATGATTTCTGCTCGTTGGGCACCTGCTTGTAGTCTTCGCCGTTTCCTCTTTTAACAGACGATTAGACCGATGCCCAGCTTTGTTTGGATAGGCGTGAAGCATGATACTTACCCCGGATACTCCCAGTCAATATCTACCCCTATGACGATCCGGATCCATCGGCAAATTCAATTTTCAAAGCACAGGTGAGAATGGAAACGCTGTCGACGGATTTGGTCGACCTACCATCAGCTCTCGTATCTCGCAGCATGGCAGCCACGTTACGCGCCCACCTCTGGCGGCCTTCCTCCGTGGCGGCTGCGAGGCTGAAACCGGCAGTGTCACCCCAACCGCCGATGGCAACCATGATCTTGGTGCCCGGGGCCAACTGGGCCCTAGTTTCATTTACGGTCATGAATAACGGCCAATGGGAACTTGCCTCCTCACGATTGAAAGTGTTTGAGTTCATGAAGGCCATAACGACGTGAGTGATTGTTGAGGTGAGCGAAGCATTTGGGACTGTCGGGTGTTGGCTGTGACACTTCGTCAATAAATCGGCCACGGATGATTATCTGGATGATATCTTACCCGCAGAAATACATGATATTGCGCAATTGCGCTGTGGTCGCGGAGACCAACGGCATGGCCAAGGTCCAAAACGCCCACAGCACAAGTGCTTGGCGCCCGAGGATATGCATCGTGGGCGAGAGGGGACAAACGGTATGAATGTTCGGTGATCGTATACGGGCGAAGAATGGTACTATCCGTTCTGGCGGGGAATCTCGAATCCAATGATGTTTTTATAAAATCACCATCATATGCTTTTCTAGACGCAATGGCAATATTCATCCCGTTGTCTTGAGTTTGCATCAATGATACAAGAAAGAGCGCGGTTTATGCATGGCTTGCAATTGCTGCTTTACAACGTGATTCGGTTATGGGTGTCGGAAAAGTATGCGCTAAACGGAGTACCATGGCAGGCTTGACTAACTGCATACAGATCTGGTGATTGTCCAGGTGTTACGAAGTATGTCTGAGATTTCTCGACCGGCAAGGAAACATCTCATTTATCCTTACCGAGGAGCGCGGTAGACGCACCATGGCTTGGTAGCTTGGTAATTGTCCCCGCCTTGGAACGCTCGCTTCACGTCCGATGTAAACTTTAATGTCAGGCGCGGATTCGTCTCGTAGCCATGGTGGATGTCGACGTGGTCACGACATCAGTCGTATTATCGACCTCTTTGATCCAGAGCCGGATTTTGGGGACTTGTTCGAAGACCGTATTACGATTAGCGGCTCATATTACAAACGTCTAGACATTATCACGATACACTACCCGTTCTATCACGACATTTTCCTATCCAATGTCCTGAAAGACTCCGTTCTGATTCGGTGCTCTCCGCCGATCAGAAGATGCCGAAGCAGTTGGCGTAATAAGTAACAGTAGCCGACCAGTCGGAAAAGATTCCCAGGACGCCGATTTCCCTGCCAAGCACGTCCACCAGCTCGTAGAGGTCACCGTCGTGCTTAGTGCCGTTGAGCATGTACATGTAGTAGTAGTCCCCTTCTTCGGCGACGCGCTTCAGCGGGGGCGAGCGCTCGAGGGACCAGGTGATGATCTTGAAGCCGAGCTCCTTGGCGGTGATGGCGTACTCGGAGGCGACGTAATTGTCGTTCTCGTCGGTGGTGACGAGGTACGGAAGCGGCGGCGCGATGACCTGCACGCCCAACTCCTTATAGAAGCTGAGGTTGGCGATGGCGCCGGGGAACCTCTCGGGCGTGTCGCCCTTGTCGTCGAGGAGCACAGCCTGCCGGCCGAACTCAGGCTCGTGCTCGAGCCAGTATACGACGTCGGAGAAGGCGAAGCTCTGCGGCCAGACGCGGGCCGGGTCGATGCCGGCCTCCTTGTACTCGTCGATCATCTGCTGCGCGTACATCTCCTGCGTGTAGTCGCCGTCATAGGGCATCTCGACCTCGGGCAGCTTCAGCTCGGGCGTGAAGTCCAGGCCCATGCCGTCGACCAGTTCGATAAACTCCTTGTGCGAGAGGACGGTCCCACACTGTGCGCTGTACAGGTTAGTACGCCAGTCGGACGTGCCGTCCAGGAAGTCCTCGGGCGTCGTGGCGGAGGCGTTGTACCCGTCCATCTTGCCGCACAGCGTCTTGTACTCGACGAGAGTGATGTCGCTCGTACAGCACTTGGCGGTAGCGGGCTTGCCGTCGGCGGCCGGGGTGAACGGCGTCGTGCACTTGGTAGCCAGGGGCGTGACCAAGATATTGGTTGTCGTGTGCAAGTCGCACTGCGCGTGGCGGCACACGAGCTCACGGTCGGCTGTGAAGGCGACGTCGCACTCCTGGATGCCGGCGCCCATCCTCGTCCCGGCTATTAAGGACTCAACCGTCTCTTCGGAAAACTGGAGCACGGCGCCGCCGCGGTGCCCGATGCTGAACTTGCTGGTTTTCGCCTCCTGGTTGAGGCATGAAGAAAGCTTATCTTTGAGCGGGCCCTCGTCCATGTCTCTGATCAGGTACTCTGGCCGGGGACCGAGCTCGACGTTCCGCCTGGGCTTGCATCCCGCGGCGGGCGCGGCGCCTACGACCTGGGCGACGGCGAGGAGGCCGGTGGCCAAAGAGACGGCCTGGATGTGCATGATGTCCCGATTAAGCCCCGGTAACGTGCCGGCTAGAGAACGTGATCTGGATCGGATACGAGCACCGGAGTCAGGAGCAGACTGGCCCCAAATTCCGAGTTATCTGCTCGAGAGACTTGAGCTGCCTAGAGCTTTCGCGAGGAAACCAGGTATGGGACATCAGACGAGCGCGGGAGCCCAAGGTTTTATGAGTTGCTCCGCGCTCGTCACGAGCTGGCTGGATTTGAACGGACGATCACTATGCCCAGAGATGCAGAACCGGGGTTCATATCGCCCTTCTCCCCGTCTGGGCCGTCAGGGACAGTGATATTATCATACAGCTGTTGTGGGGCTTGGCTTTTAGTCCAGGAAGTCAATTTGTCCAATGGCAGTCTCCTGCGCTGGCGCATGGCATACATGCGTTCCCGCGACTCGCTGATAAGATCCATCTGACTGTCCATCGAGCTGCACGCCTCTCGAGAACTGCCACCCACAGTTGGTAGGTAATGGGGATTACACACAAAGTGCTACTAGACACTACACCACTTTGGTCTGTAGCCAAGCATACCACGTAGCATTGGGTTGAGGACTGAGCTGGGCACTCTAACCTTCTTTATTGATGCGTTCTCGACTTCCTCACTAGCAAAATTGCCGTGCGGTCAGGGGAGTAGAAGTCACGAAGTATGTTGCCACTTACGCTTATATCGTCATCCGCGTAGTATCGTGTAAAGTCGTGTTTGAAAAGCTACCTTATACTAATGAGGCCATATCAATTAAGTATTAAGGCACGTGCGGACACATATGCCTCAGGCATCCAAAACTTCAGTGTATGCTACGCATAACTTCGTAGTAAGTACCATATAGCCAACTTGGGAATTCTTTAACCGCGTCGAGTGAAATGATGCATGTTCCAACCTGCATAGCATGATGTACAAAAGTAGCGTATGTCGCAGTCGCCTTTAGACCCTTACACTCACTTATTAGCGCTAACGGGCAGCCAGCCGTTTAACCGTTTTAAACGTAAATTGCAATAGGTAATTGCAATACAGCACATTTTCAAAAAAACTCCCTTCGGTTTCAGCCTCGTCCCAATTTTCCTTCTCACCCTCCATCCCGCGCATTTCATCGTGATCGTACTTGCAAGGCTGTGGACGACAAAACTCTCTTCGACGAAAACACCAATTATGGCATAAGAGTAGATATTGGCTTTCTTACATCCATATTCAATTATTATTCCCATTCTAACACTCAATTGACCATCTTCCGCGCTCCGCCCGCCGACACGCGCCATGTTTGAGAACCTCTGCACTCTGCCCCTGAGCGCCGAGCTCTTTGCCCAGGCATTGCACCCCACGGAACCGCTCTTGGCCGTCGGCCTCTCCTCGGGCCACGTAGAATGTTTCCGCCTGCCCGCCTCCGAGAAATCGACCGAGGATGACGCCGACGCGAGTGTGCTGTCAGACGGTAAAGGAACTATCGATAGCGCCTGGCGGACGAGAAGACACAAGGGCAGCTGTCGAAGTCTGGCCTTCAGCAACGATGGGTCCTGTAAGTCATACTGAGTCCTATATCTAGTTCCTATAGGATACATGCCATGATATAGCTAGGATGGCTGCTCTTTGACTAACCCGCTCTCCACTCGACAGATCTCTATTCGGCCGGCACCGATTCCCTTCTCAAGCACTTCTCCTCTGTTACGGGCCAGGTCGCATCTAAGGTTGCGATCCCGTCGACCAAGCCCGTTCCGGACTCACCGACTCTGCTCCACGTGCTGTCTCCCCAGACCCTTCTTCTTGCCTGCGACTCGGGCGTCTTGCACCTGCTGGACCTGCGCGACGGCACGCTCGCTGCCTCGAAACCCCAGCAGACCCATTTCCCGCACGATGATTTCGTGTCCAGCATCACGCCCCTGCCGCCCTCGGCCGAGAGCACGAGCGGCTATAGCAAGCAGTGGATATCCACGGGCGGCACTACCCTGGCCGTCACAGACCTGAGGCGGGGCGTGCTGGTGCGCAGCGACGACCAGGAGGACGAGCTTTTGTGCACGGCCTTCATCCCCGGCATGGGTCCCAAGAAGAATAGGGAGAACGGCGTGGTGGCAGTAGGAACGGGCAGCGGGGTCCTCACCCTGTGGGACAAAGGGGCTTGGGATGATCAACAAGACCGCATCAAAGTAGACACGGGAAAGGGGGGAGGCGAGAGTCTCGACTGCATCGTAAAGATGCCCGACGAGGTGACCCGCAACAAGAAGGTGGTGGTCGGTGTCGGCGACGGCAGCTTGCGCGTTGTCGACCTGATGAGGAGGGAGGTAGAGGATGTGTTACGGCACGACGACGTCGAGGCGGTAGTCGCGCTAGGCTTCGACAGCCAAGGCCGAATGATTAGCGGTGGCGGACAGACGGTCAAGGTATGGCAAGAGGCGCCTAATCTCGGCGACGGCAGCTCGGACGACTCGGACGAAGACGACAGCGATGTGGACGACCCGGATGATGACGGTGATGACGATGCGGCGCGGCCGGTAAACACGGGAAAGCGACAGGCAGGCAAGGATAAGGACTGGGATGACTCAGACAGCGACGAGGGACGCAAGCGCGGCAAGAAGAGGAAGAAGGGGAAAGTCGATCTCGGCCCCCATGGGGCTCATGGTATCCTAAAGTTCAAGGGCTTGGACTAAGTGATGCAGGATTCGGAGGGAAGATGACCGACCTTCATCCTCATGATTTTAAAATGCGAGATACCCACCTAAATACGGCTGCCACTCTAATGGTCAGTTCCAGCTGCCCGGTCATATGACAACCAGTAAGAGATCCAGCCCGTCTTAAAATTTGTAATGTGTATAGTAAAGCATCAAGCATCAAGCGAAATCAGAGCTTGGCTGTAGGACCCTCCGGTAATGGAAGATACAAACAGTCCCTGATCCCGGTGGAGGACACTGAAAGATCTTGGTGCGGGGTCGCAGCCCCCAATAATGCGGGGTCGCAACCCCTCTGCCCCTTTATGAAGAAATGAATCATAACCGCTGCACAATGGGGTCGAAATGACTCCGAATGTTAAAATCTGTTGAGTGGCCGGAAGTATCTCGACTCGAAAAGAAATGAACTGGCGACATTGTCTAAAAAGTTCCATGTGTGTAATAGCTTCGATACAATTGCAGCTAATTCCGTGCCGATCCAAAACAAGGAGGAGCAATAGCTTGGAGAACCTGAAAATGTAGTCCATCCCGGCCGGCAACCAAAGTCGTTTGACCCCTATTCACGACTAAGGTTGGGGCTCAGATGATGTTCGAAATAAGGAGCTCTGTCGGCGCACCCTCAATTGTGCACGCCCATCACCGCACACTCGTATGCAAGCACATGCACGTCTTGTTCCACATTAAAGCGTGAGACACTGGAACTTGATTACGTTCAGAGAGCTAATAAAAATGATGGACCGTTGTCATGCATCAGAACGATTGGCGTGGGATCAATCCATATCATAGTAACAGAAATGTGTGTAATGACTGATTCTACATGAATGGTTACGGGCCCCTTTGCCTCGCAGTGGATTGTATATGACTTCCAACCCCTGAGTCTCTGACTCTTATTTTCAATATACGTTCCTCCAGAGTAATACCCTCTAATAATCAAAATACTGTGGCCGCGCTGGCTGTAGTATATTCAGCCCGCGGACTTGTTTGAAGGGACAATTAATATCGACATACGTGACGCTGTACCATGGGACCTTCTCTTTCTTTTCCCACGCGAGCGATGCTACAGAGACGCAGGGATCCGCCTCGAGTCTTCCGCGTCAAGTCTTAAACCCATGTCTCTAACGAGCTTTCCCCAAGCAATCGCGCCACGGTGGGCGAGTTCCCGAGGCACAGTCTCATCCTCGTCCGACATCCGCCTGTTGAACAGTTCCATGCTCACCCAGCCCTCGAACCCAAGCCCCTGAAAGATAGCCTGCGAGATCTGAGTTATTGGCAGGTAGGCGCCGCGTTCTCTTTCTCCGTAGAACAGCCGGCAATTCCGGGACCAGCTCATGCGGGGCGGCTGATCGGCGTCGTAGAATTCGTGCCCTTCAACCAGAGGCTCAGGGAGGCGTTTCGCATCAACGACTTGTACGTAAAAGACTTTATCCACGTCGACCGTCGACACGAGACGCTCGAGAGACTCTGCAACTGCCCTGTCACAGTCCGCCGTGCGACCTGTGGTCGAAGTTGGATCGGCATAGATACGCCCGGCGATGTTGAAAGTGTCAAGACAGAGTCCGAAGTTCGGACGATCGACAGCCTGAACGGTTTCCCAGCTCTGCTCCCAGATATCGCAACGAGTTCCCCAGCACAAGGCCTCGTATACGAACCGGATAGGCGGTTGCTCACGAAGTCCCATGTCCGCGGCTTCCTGTAGGTCGGCGACGGCGAGAGCCCCATCTTCCGACAGACGGGAAGCCGGGAGAAAGTTACTTGGGATCTGTATGGTGTTGGTTCCCAGGGCTTTCGCTAGTCGAAACCAGAGCGATAGCTGTCCCAGACGTACGACATGTTGTTGGCGGTCGAGCAGTCCTTCGTAATGCCAGAAGGGCTGTAGACATAGGATGGCGAGCCGCCTTTCTCTGCACAGGTCACGAATTATGTGTGTCGCTTGAAATTCGTTATGTTCTGTGGGACCTCCGGGCAGTTGCTTTGCAATATGGACGATTTCCTCATGGAAAAGCTCGATGCCCTCATAGCCATAGGCTCGAGCCATGTCAAGTCTATGCCGTAGAGAGTGCCCTGCAAAGCAGCGGCCAAGAGACACCGACGTTATTGCTAATCTACAGGGCATTCCGAGCGTCTGTTCGAACCTAGATATATCTCGTAATAGTTCGGGGACGGAAAGAAGTGTGCAGTTTGGCTCGTAGATAAACGAAGCAAGGGCGATATGAAGTATTTAGAGTCGACGTGTAAGCGTCCAGGCGATCATAAAATTCCTATCGCGGTATATGTATAAGTACAGGCGCCACCTAGGTTCTTCTGCGATGCAGCAAGGCCGAGACAGCAATATGGCATGCTGCATTTATCAGACTGGGCTAAGGGGAAAGTCCTGGTGCTCAGTCGCAGTTCCCTCTCTTTAAGACGCCACTTTGTGGACATGATCAAATCGCGAACACCTCATCGTTCGTTATTCTGAAAAATCAACGTCACGACCTAGGGCACCCAGATTCTTGAAATCGCACCCATGCTCTACATATAATCCTGCAGAGGCCATTAAAATGATGTCATGCCCTACAATCACCCGTGGATATATGTTGCACGACATCCGGGGACGTAACGGATGCAATACCTACGACGGGTAAGCATACAGTCGCCGCATCATGCGAGATAGTCATAATGAGAGGCTCGGGATGCATCCCAACATGCTGCAGAGCAGCGGTCTGCTGTTCGGTGCTTTTCATATTCCAAGTCCAGAGGCGTGCTCTCATAAGGAGCTGAGAACGCCGCCCCAATCGGAATTGACAGCTTCTAAGCGTATGAAGGGACCATACGCCGGGCTGTATGTGGGAATGACATTGGATGCGTTGCATCTTACCCATATAAAGCAAAAAGGAACAAGTTCTCAATCCTCATTTTCTGTATTGTCCAATCTGTCAGACCTAGCTACGCCGTGGCTTAGCTAGTCAGCTGTTAGTTGAGATGGCTTTTAGTATGTCCGGTATCCCTTTCTCTCAGCTAGAGCTGTTCGGACGTGTATTTAAGGAGGCTTCGCTACCTTCACTTTCCAGCTGGGACCTCTTAGAGGCCAACCTGATAATTTATCCTTCTTCAGCCTGTATATGCTTCAGTGTGTGATGTCAGGCGTCTCATCCAATGGCGGATGGAGGTTGTGTGCTTCTGCTCGGGGTGAAACCTACTAACCTCTCTTGGCGAAGCATCTGGGTACCTGGTCTCCAATGAATACTTAAGTAGACGATATTTCCAAATCCATGTCCATACAGGGAATGAATGCAATTGCTACCCAACGGAGCTGTGTTGACGTACTTGCTTATTCTGACCATATCATATCACAGCTGCCGTGGCAAATTGGTCAGTTTGCCCCAAAAAACTCCAAAATCCGCAAAGGCTATGATTGAGACATGACGGAATATTGTATGCAACTGCATATGGATAGCAGAAACCTCAGAATCCTGTGTCTCGTCAGTAGTAGAAGACAGTTTTATCGTTACATTTGGACACGCGCTTAGCTACGAACCGCGGCGTCCCCCCGTCCGGTGCGCTGTAGGACGAGCTTTTTTCTCTTCCGCTTCTGCCGGGATCCGGTTAGGAACAGTAGCGAGCTCGATACTAAGGGGCAGCGTGGCATACCTACACCGCCTTCCGAGCCGTTCAACATTACACGCCCTGAGCCACACTACATTAGTCAGGGAAATGGTCTGCGTAAACGGATGCGTGGGTCCTTGACCCCGGTCCAGCACACGCAGCTAAGGTTTCAGAAATGAGAAAATGGGGGTTTTATGGTAGAGGTATATTAGGGTTGAGACGCCTTACTCGAGAGGCGGCGTTGGTGGCGCTGGTAGCCTTAGCCTGACCGTTAAGTGGATGGTAGAGACTGAAGACTATGAGCTTGAAAAGTACTGCACATGAAGACTCTGCGAGGCGGAGGTTATCCCCCAAACTCGTCAGTCGTACGTGATTTGTAGACTGCTAGATATTTGTAGCGCAAGCTTCTTTAAAGCGGACGACGAGCTATAATGTTGTTACAAGGGCGTGTGGCTCCCGCGGGGGCCTCATAGTGAAATAACCGTAAACCCAGACTTTCACTACTTGAGAACGTCGACAGAGGTCAGACACGACGTGTCGTTCAAACGAGGAACTCTCGAGAATAGGTCTTTTCTATCGCCCTATAAAGTTGAAACGGAGAACAGACTGAAGCTGCCGAGTACACACTGGGTTCGACATGCATGTAAAATTCATCTGGATATAGGAAAAGACTATGTCTTTTAGACAAAGGCGAGCAAACATCTAGTTTGGGATGAGGCACAGTTTATGTTGAAGAGACTCAAAATTCGATCAACTCCGTCCCATAGTCCCACCGTTAATTTACCGGGCATCATACAGATTCGAGACCCCTGAGTGCTTCGTCAACAACCTGCCGTATAAGCACTTGTTCTTAGGGAACTACGACGGGCACTTATGATCATCATTATTTTGAAGAGCAGCATGAACGCATGTTTCGAGGGACAATAGGCCCCGGAGAACGGTGTGGTATTATAATTTTCGTTACCCACGGATACTTCACCCAGGCTCCTGACAGAACTTAAACTTAACAAATGCCTGAAACAGGGAGTAATATAACAAGCCATATTCGGGTTCACCAGGCCCGGTTGATAGCATAGAATAGAGACCATCTTCTACTGTAGAAATGAAGCGATCTTGTTTAAGCGTATTCTCTATGGATCATATAGATTTCTATAATGCCAATGATGGAGGGATGCGCAATGATCAAATGATGATCCAGCATTAGCGAAATCCTGGCTTGCCTACCACTATTGGCACTCCTTAACGAATTCGTTACCTCTTACCACGGAGAAAACCAGGCTGGCTATCGTCGAGTAGGCTAACAATAATTCCCCAACGACACACGCGCGTCTTGCTCTCACTACTTTTAAAGATGAGATTTGCTATTTCTACAGTGAACCCTTTGCTATTCCTGCAGTGGCCCCACTTCCACCTGGCATACACCTGGCACACCTGCCAGTTCGCACCTAAACTTCCCTCAAAAACCCTCTTATGCAAAGCACACCCATTTTCAATCAATTTATCAAGGTACACCCTCATCAACAAAACTTATAATAAACTTCAGCTATACTACAACAATATTTCCCAGAACTAACGCGTTCTAAAACGTCCCAACACCTCTATAACCCCATATAGCAGTTAATTATTATCAATTAAGTCAATCGCATCAGCCATAGCCGAATTGGGCACCCATACGCCTGGCTCCAGCTCGAAATGGCCTGTTATATGTTAAGGACGGTGCACAACAGCAACGAATTCTTGCTAACGGCGTCTAAGGTCCAGGGCAGCCGTGGCGGTTAAGTTATCGCCACCCTAGGTGCTGTAAACGGCGCGGGCGCCGATGAAGCTGTAGATACTGTTAACGGTGTTATTGTTGTTGCTGCTATTGCAAATTGTTTGAAAAAATAAAGAAAATTAAGGTGTTGCAATTGCAATTGCAGCTGCGGTTGCCGCTACATACAATTGTGTTGCCAGGTGGCGGCGGTATAGCAGGTGGTGGCAGGTGTAAAAAGTGGGACCACTGCAGGAATAGCAAAAGGTTCACTGCAGAAATAGCAAATCTCTTAAAGATACGTCCTTCCTTGGTGCCTTTTATCTCTTATCTCACTTTTGCCTAAATCTACAGTCTGTGTTAGTAAGTTAGTGGACTCCACCTAAGGGAAGCCAGCCAGCAAACGACCATTGTCGAATCGGCAATTTCACGGTAAAACTAAATAACAAACGACCC
This sequence comes from Monosporascus sp. CRB-8-3, assembly GCA_004155055.1. Lineage (NCBI taxonomy): Eukaryota > Fungi > Ascomycota > Sordariomycetes > Xylariales > Monosporascus > Monosporascus sp. CRB-8-3. The sequence continues at coordinate 12,108 of QJNZ01000048.1, forward strand.
TACACTAACAATGCACTGAGAAATTTCTTATATCAATTCCCACAATCAAGGATCCGTAACAATGGTCCGAATTGGTGTAGTGGCTAACATTTTCCGCTCTCATTTTCTATAGGAGTATGGAAATGCAACCGGGAAGCCCGGGGTTCGATTCCCCGATTCGGAGAACTGTTTTTTTCCTGCGCGGAGCTTTTCATTTTTAACCCTTCCCCCCGCACCACTTGTTTTATATTCTCTTTTCTTCTTTTGGTATACTTTTGATTATTGCCCGGAAGAGGGTACTCGTCGTGACTCGATGCAATACTAGTGCCCGGTAGAGAAGACGTAGGTGCGTCTCCTTTTCAGTCTTTGAATGGCTGCCCTGTGTCTAAGCCGGCCGGCCACCTTATCAACGTACTACCCCCTTATGGCGCTACTATTTTCCTATATATCTCGGCAAAATAACTATATTTTTAAATTTTATATAAAACTCGAATGGAAATTGTAAATATATGCGGTTATCGAAATTATTATTAATTTTAAACGGTTTATATAATAAATATAATATCGAAGTTTTAATAATTACGTAACTATTTTCTTTAATTTTTTTTTAACTTCGGTAAAATTTCCTACTATATATATTCCTACTATTTAGCCGGATTAAAGAAAACTTTATAACTTTTCAAATGTTAAAGATATATATCACGGCATACACTGTACGGCTGATCTAAGCTATTAAAGCGCCACTAATACGCTATATATATAGAGGTGCTTCGCACCTCCTAGATAGATTTTTCTCTTCTTTCTTTGTACAACAACAGAATACTTCACCCAGCCCTAGGAGACGATCAGCGCCGTGACAATATAAAAAAGATATAATATAATAAAGAATAAATAAATAAAATTTATATAGGGAAAATATTACTCCTTTCTAAAATATTAATAATATAACTAATTAGTTAATAAAAATATAAAACTGATAATTTACTTACGTATAAAAAGTAAATAAGTTTTCTATATAATTTTCTTTATATCTTTTTTCTATTTTAATTTAAAATTTATTTATAAATAAATTTAACTATTCGATTTTAACAATTTGCTATATAATTTATTAAGAAATTATTAACGTTTTTCCTTCTTAATTTCGGTTTTAATTTTCTTAATATATATATTAGTAATTTTTAATAATATTTTATTTATAGCCGTATTTTAATACGTTAATTATTATCCGGTTAACTGTTTTTTAATATCTATTTTTGTTAATTAATCATAAATATGCGATTTCGTTAATTTTGTATGGGAAATGGTGGCGCGTTGAGGGGATGGGGGCGTTCGCCGGGGTGTCGCCTTACTGGTAAGGCCAGGCTTCGGGGCCTAACTAGGCGATTAGGATACCTCGTCATCCACCTCGAATACGCCAATTTACTTTTGTTGCAGCCCCTTATCGTCTATCAGGCTCAGATGGCACTATATCCCTGCTTGATGTTGAAACCCAGTGACCAGTTGATTTTTAAAGCGACCTGACTTGAATCACTCGAAGCGGCAGGAATGACACTGTATAGCTTGTACTGGAGGATCGCCTCGAACGATCTTTAGATTTGACTGAAAGAGCTACGAAAGGAGTCCCTGGCAGCACGTGAGCCCCCTGCCAAAGAGAGGTCGTTGATATGTTAGAATACTCATCCACTCAGTGTCAGGTGCAAGTTAGGGAACTCCGAAGAATGTCCATATATGCCTGAGGAGCTTTTCTGCCGACATCTTCAGAATATGGAAGGTCAGGAAACGACTCATTGCATATTAGCCTTATAGCCTCTATATCCTCTCGGAGCCCCTGAGATCTGTGTCCTACTCTTGCCTACTCCGTGCTGATATTCCCTTAATTGTCTGCGGCATTTTGCCTAGTGTCCGTACGCGTTCACACCGCACTGTATTGTATAAGGTTTATGACTACCCAGCCACTTCAAGAATCTGAGTGGGTTGAAAGTCACCACAGGACAAAAGACTACAGATACCATTTGGAAGGTAATCTTCTCGTTAAAGAACCCAGCGAAGGCGCTTAGAGATGGGATAAGAGTCAAGGGGACCAGAGAGCTACAGAAGGAAAGAGGAGTACAGTACTACTACTCGTGACTGATTATCCCAACCATATCTAGAGGAGAAGACACTTTTGTCAAACATCGACACCATGCTGAGTGACATTCGTCAGACACGCTCACACTTCCACATTTCCCGCTCTGTACGATTTGCTAATATGCATAATTTGACGCCCATCAAAGAACTTATGCGATTTACTAGTCCATGTACGAACCGCCTTTTGCATTTGGAAACCCCTGGACGAACGACTTGCATGGGCTCAGTTCGATGGACGACTTTCAGGAATGGTTTCAAACTTTCGATAAGATCCGCATATTGGCAACCTAAAGTGGTTCTCGTCCGATCACAGTAGTCCGGGTGATTAAGACCTCATACAAAGGTTGACAACCCCAGCAAACTCCCACAAGAATCATGCAGATCTCCCTTGATCAAAACCTAAGTACAGGGAAAAGCAGGATGTCTGATTTTTCTTGAAGGTCAGCAACTCCTTACGCCTGAATCAGATACGGTCGATCATTGATTTTCTTCGTCTCCAATAACAGGCTAGATGGGTTGTCAGCTCAATCTTTTGCCACCATGCCAGCCGCGCTGTTCTCTTATATGGGATCGTCCGATAGGCACTGCGGGGTATAAGGTATAGGAGGCCTCCTGTTGGCCATAGAAGATAGTGGCTTTTATGTACCTAGACATGCCTTTGGCCATACTGAAAGCCAAAGGTAACCATAGCCTATACGATTTAGACTCAAGATTTGAAGGAAACCGGCTATGCCTGCGACGTACTAAGATCATCGGTGCACGGCTGCCCCAAACGCTGAGGGGTGAGGAAGGCCGTACCCGTTCGACAGTCAGTCTGGAGATGCAGACCATCTTAGACTAGCTCTTGCCAAGCGGTGTGAGATCAGCCCTCCACGGCATCCATTTGCGTCTAGCATCTTACCTGTTGCAGCTGCTTGCCGTGACCAAGAGACCGGGGTCAGGGTCAATGTTGATGCGTCTTCGATTGGTGCCAGTCGTGACTTGGGCTCTGTCTCCGGCAAATTGGACTACTGGGGTAGTCAGAAGAGGCCCCTCCAGACGGTACAGCGAACTCCGTGACTCCCTACCACACAACCTGCCCGGTTATGATTATGATGTCGACATAACTTTTTTAGGATCTAATTATTCATTGAGTTTACTCTGGCCTAGCGAATACATTAACAAGAATAATCGGGGACTGGCGTTTGTTCTACTGCCCACTGGTCAATAGGGATCCAACCCTATCCCCCCTGCGTATCTGACAAGCCTAACTATCATTAAACTATCATTGGGTTCCTGGCGATATGAGCGTGCTCGTGCGCTATTCTTATCTGAACCGCGTAGTGTGTGGGGTTCAATTCTGCATGCGTTAGCGGGAGCTTGGTAACTTGGGGCGCTCCGGGACTCTCCCAAGGGGTCCCGTCAGATTTCGGTCACTTTCCCGGTTGCTGTCCAATGGCTGTTCCCGACGACGGTGACGTCGTTATCGGTTGACCCGCTCTGAGCGCTACAAGTACGTATGGACGACAAGCATGAGCCCCACCTCCAATACCTATCGCTGATTCGCTCCCCCCTGGCTGGATTGAGCTGGTGGGCGGAATTAGTTCCAGACACTGAGAGATAAGAAAACTTGGTAGAGCTCCTTATCAGCGGACGACCCCCCTGTTCGCCCTGCAAATCTAGCCTTCATCCGTCAGAAGATGCGAAACCGAAATAGCTTATATTCATAAACACGTATGTCGTGATGGCTGGGACGTCACTGAAGTTCGAGCTAGATTTACCTGGATAACTGAGCATCCACAGGATCCTCCGTTGATGACTCCATCCCCCGGCTTTGGATACTCTGTGCTGGTGCGGCGTGCCGACTCTCATAAAGTCCTCCTTGCCAGTATTTCGCAGCCACTGGAGGACGATCCACACGGGTCTTTCGACCGAGCGATATAACATCGACGCCGGTTTTACCCCCGGGAAATCTACCACGATGGATGAAGATCAGGGCCCATCCCAGATCGTGTCCCACAATAGCGCACCCAGATGGACAATGAACGACAGGCTCAACGGCGTCAAGAAGACTTTCTTCACGAGGGAAGGGCTTATCGGCGATTACGACTATTGCTTCCTGTTCCGACCCAACCTGCCCTTCATGAAGAATCCGAAGCAGGCCTCGCCGTTCTTCGGCTTGAACGACAAGATGCCGGTCGTGTTGGCACTGCTACTTGGTCTCCAACATTCTCTAGCCATGCTGGCGGGCGTCATCACTCCCCCGCTCCTGATGTCCGGCGCGAGCGGCGTCAACCTAACCTGGGACATGCAGCAGTATCTGGTTTCGACCGCCCTCATCGTGTCCGGTACCCTCACTCTGATCCAGATCGCGAGATTCCATATCTTTAGAACTCCGTGAGTGCATTCACCATCCTCTCCTTATTACCTCTCTCGACGCTTTTTCTTATTATTTTCAGTGTACTTTACAAGATACGGGAACACCTTGCGAAGGACAGCTAAGAGGAAGACACACTGTAGAAAGTGAAGCCGCGGGAACCAGAAGCTAATGATTCTAATCAGATATTACATCGGGACCGGCTTGATCTCGGTCGTAGGAATTTCATTCTCCATCATCCCGGTTGCCCAAGGGGCCTTCGCTCAGATGTACGCCAACGGGTTCTGTCCCGCCGGCCCGGACGGCACAAAACTAAGCTGCCCGGACGCCTATGGTGCTCTCCTGGGGACATGTGCGGTTTGCGCTCCACTCGAAGTCCTCATCGCCTTTTTGCCGCCCAGGATAATGTTGAAAATCTTCCCTCCTATTGTTACGGGGCCGACCGTCATGGTACAGTCTTCCCTATCATGAAAGGACCAAAGGACCGACTGACGTGCCGTAGCTCATTGGGCTCTCCTTGATCGAAAGCGGATTCAAGAACTGGGCGGGCGGGAGCGGCCCATGCGCCGATGCCGAGCCTGTGGCGTTCTTCGCCCGTTGCCCGAACATCTCGGCACCGCACTCCTTACCTTGGGGCTCGCCCGAGTACCTAGGGCTGGGTTTTTCCGTGTTCTTGACGATCATTTTCTGTGAGCGGTTTGGGGCCCCGATCATGAAGTCGACCAGTGTGATCCTGGGTCTGCTTGTCGGCTGCATCATCGCCGCCGCTACTGGGTATTTCGACCGTAGCGGCATTGACGCTGCCCCGGCCGTCTCTTTTATATGGGTGCACACCTTCAAACTCAGCATCTACGGACCACTTGTACTTCCCGTCATGGCCGTCTTCATCATCTGCGCCTGCGAGGCAATCGGTGACATTACTGCCACATGCGACGTTTCGCGCCTCGAGGTCGAGGGCCGAACCTACGAGTCCCGTATCCAGGGCGGTATCCTCGCCGACGGTTTGAATGGCATTCTTGCGGCTCTCATGACCATCACGCCGGTGACTACGTTCGCCCAGAACAATGGCGTTATCACCATGACGAACTGTAGCAATCTCCAGGCCGGCAGATGCTGCTGCCTCTTTCTAATTCTGATGGGCGTATTCGCCAAGGTCGGTGCCAGCTTAGTCGCGATTCCCTCTGCTGTCCTTGGAGGTATGACGACGTTTCTATTCTGCGCCGTCGCTGTTTCCGGCATCGCTATCATTGCCCGGGGTGTGCCGTTCAACCGCCGCAATCGATTCATCCTCACCGCTAGTCTATCAATCGGCTATGGCGCTACGCTTGTGCCGGAGTATTTCTCCCACGTCTTCTCATACGGCGGCGACAATAGGGGTCTGCAGGGGTTCCTGGATGCCATCGAACTGGTCATGCAGACCGGTTTTGCTGTTACGGCGTTCATCAGCATGATTCTTAATCTCACACTGCCGGAACAGGTGGGAGAAACTGACGAGAAGCTCGTCGATGCCGGCAGGCATGTATCAAATAAGACATTGGCGGAAAGGAACCGCAGTATCGATAACGCTATTATCTCCTCGTCTACGGAGGAGCACAGGTATAAGCAACAGTAGCAGTAACTAGTGTCTTCAAAATACCAATAAAGAAGAAAGGTTAGTACCTATTCTATGCAGCAGTCGCTGCGTCCACCAAATGTGGCTCCTCCCATTCACTAGGGGTCAGTCGCTCTCGATAGCCTTGGACATCGGATCCTATAAGCTGCGCGGCTATCCCCGAAGCGAACCATCCGTCACTCCAAAATCAACCCCTCAACCTCCCTCCCCCACCGCGGGCCCTCCGGGCCAAATAACCAAAAAAAAAAAAAGTGTGGTAATCGTCACGCCCATACGCCAGTCGTCTGAGCAGCAATTCCAAGGTCCATTGCGATTTACGTTAGAACTGGCAGTCTACACAGTTCAGGTCAGTTCAAAAAGGCGCCGGCCCGCAGACCTCTATTGCCACGAGGATCTGCTGAGCATATTGCCGAAGGAGCAAGCAATTGAGTCGTAGGGCCCGACAAGACAACGCGAGCGATCCTCCGTAATAGCCCGCCTTCCATGACTCGTGGGAGCGTATCATCCCTAGCATGGCTAACCGAAATGGGGATAGCGATATCCTCAATGCCATTGTGAGGCGCTGAGGCCTAGGTCAGGCCTTGTGAATAATCGCGGAGCATGATGTAGATCCGTCCGTACAGCATTATCGCGGCCCGTACGACTACCAGGAACCAATAATTGACCCGAAAAATATTCGTTTTAGCTAGACTTCTATCCCAAGTTCGTTGATATTTTTTATCCACCGGGGATCGATGTATTTCGTCATGAACTAGAACTCGCCCGGTTTGGTGGATACATCAATTTCTTGCCTGATACGGATACCGAGCATCGGTTGGCATCCCAGACTATCGACATCCATTCTGCAGGTTTTGGTATCCACACAACCTCTTTTGCACCTCCCAGTGAGACCCTGCACATAGTAGTAGGGCCATACATATACGAGGGGCGCTGAGGGGCCGGCGCAATAAGCACTCCGCTGAAACACTATTGGTTGTTGGCTTGGCTTCGTGCATACAATATAAGCACGCCCAGCGAAGTCTAGAACTGACAGTGACTGATAAATTGAATCAGTGTACTCGCCGAGTGAGCAATGATTGCATTGCGTCTTATCTTTGCACCCTTCCTATCCTGGTCTCATTTTTCGACTGATCGAATTCGCTGATTACTGTAATTGGGAAGTTAACGCACACCAAGACGCTAAGGAAATTGGCATCTGAGCCGCAAAGCCCATTGCTTGTTTTTATGTGGTGCGCTGCCCAGGCCGCCAGCCAAGAAGGCTTGTTGAGAACGCGAACGCCGTCGAACGGTGGAGCTAGATTGACTAGCTTGCCAAGTTGGCCATGGCGAGGCTTAGATGCGCCACGCCGAGCCGTCCTACGCACCATACTCACTCGAGGATTTGAAACAAAAATCCCCCTCCACGACCCCAATAATGCCCCCAAAGAAATAGCGAATGGCGTGTTCTCCGCGGTCTTCACCCGGTGCAATCGACGGGGTCACGCGGGGTATGGGGACCCCATAAGGGGGAGAGAAAGCCAAAGGTTCTCGCCAGGGCTTCGGGATCTGGGCCGATCGAGACGGAACGTACAACGACATGCTTTCTCGTTCGTCACTCGTGGATTTACAGGAATTCGAGAGCAAAATTGTCACCGTAGATTAAGCATGTCGACATTCCAAAGAAGTGAGGTTTCCCGTCACGGTGCCGCATACGCACGCCAAGCTCAGTCCCCAATCATTTCGGGTGCAAGATCGGCCGTTGCCTGGCTGGGTACGACGTCGATGTCGTCTTATTTTACACCAATATCCCCCGCCCCTCCATCCCAAGCTCCGAACCCCAGAGAGTAAACGAAGGGGGAATCTATGTCACGTTATTGGAGTAACCTGGCCGAGAATGCTTGGCTACCTGTGACTGGCCTTGGCTCACCAATGAAGCATCACCCAATCGCCTTAGCAAGCTTGTTCTTGCTGCACGCACTTGGCTTGATAGGGGATTTCTGTCGAGCATCAACCGGGGGCAAGAAGTAGAACAGATGGCCGAGGATGCCCCAGTTATTCATCTGATTTCACAAACTCCGCATACGGAATGTGACGCGGACGAGGGAGGTAATGTGTGGCAAGGCTCTTGCGGGAGGGGAGCTGAGCGGCGCGTGTATATAAGAGCAGGAGTAACCTCCACCCTAAAATGTTTGCTCGCATCTAAAACAACCTTATCCTCCATATATCTGGTTGCGCTGACTGGAGAGCCTACTGATATACGCTTTCCTCCCTCATTGCCATCTTCCGTGGCCCCTTCCAAAGACAGAAATCATCACAGTGCCGACTATCCTTGAAGATGACCACTGGAAACGAGCCCGCCGACCCCATCGTCAGAGGGACATGGGCGACGGCGAAGCAATCGTGGGGGGACTTGTTCAGATGGAAGCAGAGAGTTGTAGTCACTAACGGCCTCGGCGAGACGCACGTTGAATGGCAGTCTCCCGAAAGGTTAAGAAACCCGATCTCGCTGCTCATGTTGCTGAGCGCGAAGGACTTTCTCTATTTCTTCGTCGGCTTTTTCGCCTGGACCGCTGACGCCTTCGACTTCCACGCGTTGTCCATTCAGACTACCAAGCTGGCCGACTACTACAACACCTCGAAGACGGAGATCACCACCGCCATCACGTTAACGCTCCTACTGCGGTCCGTCGGCGCCGCCATCTTCGGCCTGCTGGGCGACCGCTTCGGCCGAAAGTGGCCCATGGTTGCCAACATGATCATTCTCGGTAAATGCAACTTTACTTCCTGCATTTTCCTCCTGCCTGTTTGAGAGCCGTGTACTGACAGAATACTCAGGCCTTCTCCAGATTGCGACCATCTATAGTGTCACCTTCCAGCAATTCCTGGCTGTTCGGTCTCTGTTCGGCCTCTTTATGGGTGGCGTTTACGGCAATGCCGTAGCCATGGCTCTGGAAAATTGCCAGTAGGTCTTACCAGCTCCTATGGGCACCTCCTGAGCTAACGCCCACAATCTAGCACCGAAGCTCGAGGCCTGATGAGCGGTATTATGCAGCAGGGTTATTCCTTCGGCTACGTTCTCGCTGCCTGCGCCAACCTCGGCGTCGGCGGTTCGACAGAGAGCTGGAAGATCGTCTTCTGGATTGCTGCGGGTTTGTCCATCGCCGCCGGCCTTCTCCGTTGTTGCTTTCCCGAGTCGAAGCAGTTCCTAGAGTCTAAGAAGAAGGGCCATAAGATCAGCGCCGGAGACTTCTGGGCTGAGACGAAATTGATGCTTGCTCAGGAGTGGCGCATGTGCATCTACTGCATCATTCTCATGTCCTGGTTTAACTACTACTCACACACCAGCCAGGACAGCTACACTACCTTCATGATCCAGGAGAAGGAGTTGGTTAGCGCCGCCGCTACTCGTGCCAGCATCTGGATGAAGACCGGAGCATGTGTGGGCGGTACCATCATCGGTAAGAATTCCCCGCGACATGATTGCGGAAATACCATCCATAGGTTAGACTAACGCAGACGGACAGGTTATCTATCGCAGTGGGTTGGTCGACGTCGGGCTATTGTCGGGGCTGCCCTGGTAAGCGCCTGTCTCATCCCCGCCTGGATCCTCCCAGAGGGGGAGGCGGAGTTATCGGCGACCGGGTTCCTCATGCAGTTCTTTGTCCAGGGTGCTTGGGGTGTTATCCCCATCCACCTGAACGAGCTCTCGCCCCCGGCCTACCGGTCGAGTTTCCCCGGAATCACCTACCAGCTCGGCAACATGATCTCGTCGCCGTCCGCCCAGATTGTCAACGCCATTGCCGAATCCCACTTCATCTCGAGCAAGTCGGGGAAGCTGGTGGAGGCTTACGGACCGACGATGGGCATCGCCACGGCCATAATCGCCCTAGGCATCGCAGTAACAGCAGCTTTCGGGCCCGAAAGACGTGGTCGCTCATTCGAGAATGCAGTTGCGGGAGCCGGAGCCAACACCTATCACGACGATGTTGAGAAGGCGGTCGACCACGTATCACTTGCTGAATACAATACCCACACGACGGACCCTAACTGCCAGAAGGCTTAGCCTACCAGATATAAGTTCATGTTAGTGGAACCAACGATGTGATGACGGCTCATATGTTGGGGGACATATGATAACATTGGGATGCACTTATACCTCTCAGAAGTCTATAGACCTGAATCGTCTGCTATAGCAAGACTCTGGGATGGCGCCGATAGTTGGAATAACCTTACTGCCGGAGAACCATAGTTCGACAGCCCGCGATGAATCACCAAAGATTTCATGCCACTGGAGAGTTTATGACAGATAACGGCGGTGTTCATGTCGCCAATGGTGATACACTCAGTGAATGAAGGGTCAATGCAGAGCCAGAGGCCCCCTCGCCTCGCTCAGGGGCTACCTGGAGGGTGTTCCCGGCACTGCATGTGAGTAAGTGCTGTGCAAATCTGGCCAGTAAGATGTATCCAATAGCTTATATCACTGCTGACAAATGCGGACGTAACTTATGATGTGTTCTATTTGGGCACAATGGCTGTTCTAACGATTGATAATCTTCTACTGAAGGCTCCGTTGGAAAGCCAGGACAGGGTGCGTCATTTTCCAGGAATTCTGTTCTCGTTACACTGTATCGCCAGTTCTTGTTCAAGTTTCTAGCGGGACAGAATTTGGATACCAGTTTCCTTCTAACAGCGACGTGTGGGCTGTAGGCCGTGTATTCCGACGCCTTCCACTCAGCCATAATTATTAATTTCGAGCGTAGAACAAGTGACAAGTTGCTGCCTGTCTTCATTTACACAGTATTGCTTGTAGCCACCATCGTGGGCCGAGTTGGACTGTGTCAAGCGGGTCCCCACGGGGCTTCCCCACAGATTCAAAGATACCCTAACGCCAAGTTCTCCAGAGCCCTGTAGGCGCTAAAAAGTCGTGGGCCAGCTTGACCGGACGAAACCGCTCAGAAATTTGCAGTAGCTAGGTTGTTTAGTGCACGCGTTCGGCAGGATCCGTACCTTGGCATCACCGAAATACGTCGCATGCATGAAACTTGCGTATAATTGAGTATTTAGCTGCAGGTCTGATCCGCCTGCTATGTCGATCTGCGCTCGTCCTATACAATTTGGGCAGGAGACACGCGATCTCGGTAGAAGGAAAATCTACCGAGCCGCGATCCTCAGCCTAAATTCGGGCGTTCCGAAACTAGGTAGAACTACCGATACTAGGCTGAGTGAGCAAAGTCTAACAAAACCCGCGAGCCCACACATCTCGTTCGGGCAGCGCCTAGCCTTATGCCTAGAGATGTATAGCATCGCGCTCGGACAAAACGGGAACAGTCGGGAACAAGAGTCGAAGGCTAAGCTATGCATACTGATTCCTTGTAATTATGCCCGAACAATATTGGACGCCAATCCCAGGGGTTTGTTGTACTTATCTCTCGTGCAGAGAACCTCTCTTCATAGAAGTCTCTGTATCGTCTTAAACCACTCTTTTCTTGACTCGACTCCCTTGTTGCTACTCGGAGTCCTTAAAGCCATCCAGCTGGAGACTCAACGTCCCTCAGCTACGCCTATTGCCATACCCGCAGAGGTTACAGTGACTCCCAAGAGCCTTCTCGCTTCCTGTGTCATATTGTATAATTCGTGTCACCGACCCCTGCCCCACGAGCTCCCTTCATGCTCCATAAAGGTTGTGACTCCGTGAAAACCGATGCGGAAATACCATGGAGGTGTTACCGACTATAGAAACCATGACCTTGCTTTCTTTGAAGACCCGAGTAGAGTGCAAGCGGTGCCTACTCTCGTACCTAACTTCAGCTTCTTGGCATGTGCTCATCAGTCGCAGTCTGGACATCCGCAAGGGACATAAGTATGTCCTTGCACCGCCAGTTACCTGAACCAAAGAAGCAAAGTAGCCTTGAATCTCAATTCGACAAAGACGAGATAATTTTCATGGTACTCTTCATCGTGGCATTGACGACAGAGATGCTTAGACTCCGAAACCGGTTGCAGATGTGACGCTTCAGTTACCATGTTGCTCCATGTAAACCATTATTTCGTACCATGTTAGGCTACCGGCTTCAGGTCCAGGGACGAACCAGAAACTGCGATATGAACCTCTGACTCTGACCGCCACCATTTGCTTACTATTTGCTAACACCGCAGTGACCTCAAAGCCGGTCGTCGGCTCATTACCCCTGAGTTACGGAGGCCATCGGTTCGTCAACAAGGTTCCTTTGGCCAACCAGTGCTACACCCCGTCTTACGAAACACACTTAACGTGTTAATTTATCCAACTAAATTAAGTGTATGATAAGGACAACTATGTTATCGGGATTAGGATGTTGAGCCCTGTAGAGGCTTTTCGTCGTTGAATCGACCTAGCGAAATATAACATAATGTATACGGGATTATGTGCATCACAGTGATGATGGTATGAGAAGGAACGAGGTCACGGTAGCGCTTATGTTCCACATCAGGGTTTCTAGAAGCATTTGCCAACAACAGCAGCAGATGCTTTAGAGAACTGGCGCACGAAGTATATGAGTTTCAGGGAACTTGCCGCCATTCAGATATGACAAAGATATCGCCGTACCATAGCCTATATCAGCAGGGATGTATGAGAAATTCTTCGGAACTACTCTTGGAGGACGAGAGTCAAGTCGGCTGATCTGCGAGAAGAGGCGAATCCCCGAAAACAAGTGCATTGGAAGCTGCTTGCTCATAGTAACGATTCAACCGTTGCCAGAAACCAGCCTCGCCCTGTCTGTACTATTAATATATAGTAGCACCCTTCGACTAGATAGGGATGACAATGTGGCAGTCTTCAAAAGTTCCGGCTTACATTCGTAGCTAGTTTCTCAGCGCCGCTTTATATGAGACAAGGGTTCCTTCCTCTTCCCAATTTTCGAATTTGAGGTTGTAAGTGTTGGGATAGCAGGCTTTACGGCGTTGCAAGAGTCTTTAGCTATCGTCTGCAGCAGGTGATGATACAATTTACCGTATGGAGCTTATCAGGCCCGGAAGTGGGCTCTTCTAATTCCGACTGTTATCAAGGTCTTTCACAACGATATACTAGCAGCTGTGCATTCTGGGGATTGATGAGTTTCAATGTTGGAAATTCCAGCATACAATTTCACCATCCTTCGAGTTGGTTCTGGTGGAACTCACTCCGCCTAGTCATGACTGACCTTTCCACCTGTACGGTACGGCAAAGCCCGTAAGACAGGGTATGCCAATGCCCTGAAATGACTGTTGGTCGCCCCCTTCCCCGCGTTGGTCCAGCCATACATGATAGCCGACCTGTCGGCTATCAAGGTATAAGGCGTGGATCTGGAGTTGCTCAATTTTGGGACACATGGCAAAAGAGTAGGTGGGGCTCGCTTGGCCTACAGATTCGAAGAAGCTAGAGAGAGTTCGCCCGAGACAAAATAGCAGCATATGTGAGACGATGAATTAGTGCTCGGAGTAGAGACAGCTACCTAAACATTTAAATGCATACTGACTACTTTGATGTGTCAACGAGGGGACCCCTAAGCGCCCGGAACTCAAAGACCAGGGTTTCGACACGGGAATAATGGGTACTTAGAAGAGGGTCCAGCTGAGGACAAAAGTACATGGTTTGCACTATAATTAGGAGTTCTTAGCATCGTTGGGTGGCTAACCCTATGCTTGGCGGGACCGTCGCTTGACACCTGCGATTGAAATACTATAAATACTACGAAGAGTCCGGCGAACGGCAACGCCTAGTGTAGCGTTCTGGTATTTTTGACGTCTCAGGTGGATTTTGTGGCTCTTAAGTACGATTGCCCGAGACGCCGTTAGAGAATTGACCTTCATGTGGCTGAAGCCACTATAACCCCCCTAGCCGCGCTGAGAAAGATGTCATCAGCCATGTACGATTATGTACAGCAATAAGCAAGTAGATACATACAGAAAAGGGCCAAATTAATCCGGTCCACTTGGAAAATCACACCAAAAATGGCGATTTTGCTATTATTTCAAGTTTTAATAACTTTGCCAAATAAAATCTAAAAAATATCAGGACATAATAAATTCAAAGATAATTAACGATATTTATATATATATATTAATAAAATATATCAATTAGGGTTAAAAAAAGTTATCTTAAGTTAAACTTAAGAAAAGGTACAGAAATCCGGGATCCCATACAAATCTGCCGTAATTTGTATAGGAGATCTAATTTTTCACTTTTATCTATCGTTAAGTAAACGTAACTTTTTCAAAATTTATTAATTTTTAAATCCATCTCCATAAACCCCTATCCGATTTTAATTATTTATAACATAAACTTCACCGCTTATTTTTATGAATTTATTTTAAAAAGTTATGGCAGAATGCAAAAGTAGTAAAATCGCGATTTAAGGTGTGATTTTGAAGGTGGACCGGATTAATTTGGCCCCTCACTGTACGAAGCATATCATGCTTTTAGACCAGCACATGCGTCAAGGGTACCCAAGATGTTGGAGCTTAAAGCTGATTGGCTAGTGAATCCCCCTTTCCGTAAATAATGGCTTAGTATTACCGCCGTAGTTGACATGATATGCATAAATGACTTTAGGAGTGACTGGGCTTGCAAATGTCGAAAGGAAATTACCTATTATGTAAATAACGTTATACTAGGCATGCATAGGGAGAACACGGGCCGTAACGGGGAGACCCATTCAATCCCTTCAATAGTGGAGCTACAGGCTCCAGAGCGAGCGGGCCATGTCGTCATCAGACCGGTCGGGATCATATGACGGTGTAGCAACCGATGGGATCGGGATGCAGCGGCTCGTCCTGAATGCGTAATTGAAAATAAGCACCTTCTCTGAACTACCAACCCATCGTACTACCCTATCAGGTGGTTGACACAAAAATTCGTGCACTTTCAAATAACCGCCCAAGGACTGCTTGAATTATAACGTATTGGTTTTAACAGATAAATATTTAGGGAAACTTCCACGTTGCTTTAATTATTCCTTGTATACAATAGCATTTTTCCAATTTTTTATATATTTGTTTTCGTGTCAAAATCGTTTGTGAAGTCTTCAGATCATTTGTGATACTGCGGGAATATATGTGTCAACCACATGCCTATCACGGTTTTGGTCGCCTCTCCCTTAAGATCGTCTAAGACTGTCAAGCTGAAATGCAAGTCCGGGCATCCTCATTTCTTATCCCAGTTCCCCGCCCGGCCGCTCCTCGCATTAAACTGCGGTGTCACCTCGTGACGCTGGACCCCCAGACTGTGGAGATTATGACCTCAAAAGTAGGACACACAAGATGCCCCTCGCACGAACGGCGCGCCATGATCCCAATGAGCTTCAGCCCATTCAGGTCGGGGGTTCGCTTACTACGAACGTAATCCATGATATAAATCTCAATTATTCCGTACTAGCGGTCATGGCTGAGAAGAGTCTCCAACGTCATCAGCGAATCGTCATCGAGTTGAAGCGCCTCCTCAACATGTGATTCGTTAATGGGATAGCTATAAGCATAGCCCAACATGGCTGACGCCTCTCGTATGTCGAGCTAAGGGTCCCTAAATATCTAGCAGTAGTCATAGCAGCTGGATACCTAGTACTATCATGTCGTACCTTCATTTGCGGACTTTCGGGCACTGGCAAATGGGGTCTCCGCATTGTTGGTTAATCAACCCTGCTTGCCATTCGTAAGGTCGAGTTAACGCCTGACTGCATTCGGTCTTGGCTTGCGTTGGCTCACGTAGCGCTCTCTCTCTCTCTAGATATTAAACCGCTTCTCTGTGCCAAATTATCCCTCTTTAATGGGCTTCCCCGTTTTTTGTTATTTTTGGGTTATTGCTACTGTAATATCTGTCCTTAGCCGACAGAATCAATCGTGAAGCCGAGAAGGCCTACCCCTACTTATCGCCCTACGAAAATCTCATCATACTCACGATACCTGCCTCATCTATGCAACATAACGACTAGGCTACAACCACCACAACCATGGCGCTCAATTACGTCAGCATCGCACTTATCGTGGCAGCCGTATTCTGCATCGTCGAGCTCGCCCTTACAGCATACAGTACGTAACCCATCCCGTCTCTCAGATGATGGCCCGTATCGATGGGAGTAAGCCATGGCCTAGCTAACATTTTCTGATCACCAGTCGCAAGCGCCTTTGGCTGGGGATCGTGGCGGTTCAGCGTGCCGCGTGTCAACTTCATGATCTTCAACTCGGTGTGGTCGTTGCTGGTGCTCGCCTACGTGGGGCTGTCGCCCTTGTACTTCCCGAACCTGTCGCATAAGCTCTTGGCCACGGGTCTCAACTGCGTCACGGCGATCTTCTGGTTCGCGGGCTCCATCGCCCTCGCTGTCTTGGTCGGCGGCTGGGTCGGCGGCGGGGTGGGGGGCGCTGCCGTCGCGTTCGGCTTCTTCCTCTGGTAAGTTACCTTTCTTCGTATCTTTCACCCGCTTGTGGGAGTGAATGCAGTGAGGGTGGATGGAGCCCTATTCTATGGCTACCTACCCACCTAGCGGGGAGCCGATAAGCCGTTTGGTGGGAAAAGCACTTGACTGACGGGGGTTTCGTTAATAGGGCCATCTTCACATTCCTCGGCGTCCTCGACGTCCTCGAGTCTCGCGGCACTAGCTCGACCGTTAAGACACCAAGCACCGCGCCTGCCTGAGTTTAAGGGACCTCATGGTTGCCAAAATCGGGGGCGTTTATTTGTTACTGCTGAGTAAATGGTTGGCGGTGTTATGGATTGCGGAATTGGCGTGAACTGCGTGATACGATACCCTTCAATGGTTTGTCTGGAGAAGTACTCCGGTGTTCATTGTGATGACGTTGGTTCCTTGTGATGACATTGGCATGGGAGGATATTGGTGTAAAGAGGGAAGAACGAGGAATGAATGAGTAGTCCTGGCACTGCTCTATGTTAGTAATGGCACTGTGATGGTACCCTCTAATCTCGATTCACCGGCGCTACGCCTGTCCTTGGGCCTTGGTTGCATCGCATCTCGGATGCAGGGACTTCATTATGGGCGCATGCCGATATAGCCATTCTCCGTCTAGACTTTCCCGCTCGACTCAATGGTGTGGTGTATTGAACTCGGGGTAGCTCATCATTCCCATGGTGAATACGGCTATTGCCACAACGGACGGGAAATCCGAGCGGAGAATCGAACCCATGGGCGTCGCCAATCCACGCATGATGCTATCTTCCTCGAAGTCAAATACCATGTGCTGCGTCTAAATCTCACACCTCCCTTATATCGAGTAGATGCCGCGGACCCAGTAAACTTGCCCGCCATCCCGTTCCGCACGTCTAGATACAAGACGGCAGTACATAGAATGCAAATATATATAGGCAGCCTGGCAGACAGATTCTGCGATAAACAGGAAAACCAAAAAAACGCGGATGTGGTATCATATTCAGAAAATATAAGATGCGACGACCTAGTAACAAGAAGCTACCCAGGATTCGAGGACGAAAAACACGCAAGACGACGATAGGGGGCTTTCTCTTCCTTCCTTCGTTTGAAGCTTTGCCCCCGTCCTCTCCCCCTTTCCCCCATTGTTATATTCATTACATGATTTGGTAGTCGGATATGCTCCTTTGCTTGTATTGCTTGCCCGGAAGTTCAGCGCGGCGTCCGCGTAGATAGAGGCGAGGCGGCATGGGCACGGTCGATGGTGGCTGCTTGCGCTCCGTATTGAGGTAAATCATGTGGAAGTAAAAGTCCTACGTGGCTCTCATGATCCGTCTATGTTACCTAGATAACTCTCGAGTAAAGTGGCGAGTGAAGTGGTGATGGCTAATTTGGCAATAATTGATGATTAATGGCCGACACCCTCGACCCTCGACTTATACCTCACCGTACTCGTCTCACGACACGGGAGTGCACACGTAAAAACCCGGCCGGGTCGGTCTGCGAGTGGCTTCATAGGCCAACCCGAAGCTATTGTGTGTGCAGAGACGAGACCCATCACGTCTACTGGGGCATAGCAGGACACCTCTTGGCCAGGACGCGGATATTGTCCACAAAGCCGTCGACCAGGTTCTCGAAGCGGTTCGGGAGGCTCTTCATAAGCAAATTTCCGTGTTCCAGGATGACGCCGGCATGGAGCTCGACCTCGAGTTCGTGTTCCTTATCCGGCGGCCTGCCTCCCTGTGCAGCACCTTCGCCCTGTGTGACCTGCGTCAGGTCGATCTGGTAGAACCCGTGCGTGTAGCTGAGGCGGTCCTTGTTGCGATCGGGCTGCCTCTCCCTATTGGCGATGTGACCCCGGATGATCTCTTCGGCGTCGCCCTCCCACTCCCACTCTAAATTGACGCTGATGCGACAGTCGAGCGGCAGGTGCGGGAAGTGTACGTTCAGGTCGGCCACGCGGCCTTTGATGATCTTGGCGAGGACGTTGCCCGTCTGCTGGTCGTACGTGACGCGCGCTTTGAGGGTCGATGAGGGCGGCAGTAAAGCCGACACGCAATGTGGAAGGCGCTGGATGAATTGCGAGGTGGGCAGCTCGAAGAAGCGGTCGACTTCACGGCGGTGCTTGTAGTTTACTTCGAGGCGAGAGGCGGCCCGGTGCGATTCTTGTACTTGGTGGTTTAACCACTGATTATACATGCGATGTTGGCCCTGCAGATAAGCATGAAGACATTAGCAGAGTTCGTCACTGTACGTGAAGGAAGTGAAGGGCGAGGTGAGAAGGATGATGGGACGGGCTCACCTCGGTCATGGAGCTACGGAAGGCTATCCGGGCTTCGTCATTCATCACGCACTCGCCGGCTCTGACAGGGAGGTGTATACGGTCGTTGGTGGACTTGTCGATGACCGTTCCCAACTTGGCTTCGATCTCGAACTGGACGCTGCGGCTCCGGATCTCCTCGAGATTGGTGTTCGACAGGACGTTGAAGAACAGGAAATCACCCACAGTCCTGGAAAACACGTCGATCGGCTTTTGGTTCTCGATGGTGGGCTCCCATGGAAATGATTTACCGCCGAATGTCTTAGTCTCCTTCGCTTCGGCATTGGCGTGCTCGGTCAGGGTGTGATCCTCCGCCTTGACGGGCGCGGCGGCGTGGACCGGGCGCGTCGCTTCGGGCGACGAGTGTCGAGAAGTGTGCTCGGATTTAACGGATCCACCTCCTTCGTGATGAGTGTTGCCGTTGATCAGCTTTCCTGCAAAACCCCGTTTTAAATGTTGCTTCAGAGAGAAGTTTCGGCTCGCGTTGAGGTGACGGCCCTTCGTGGGCTGCGCCCAGACAGGGAGCGTGGTGTGTCTAATTCGTTTGTGAACCGTCGTCTGCGGCGAAGGCACGTGGTTGCCATTGGCTCCGGTTGGCGGAGGAGGGCGTCGATTGTTTTGCAATTCTCCGGGGGAAAGATTGCGGTCGTCGAGTTTTCGCTTGGCGGGCGTCGCGACTTCTCTGGGAGGATCCATCGTCGTTCCTGATAATGAGCTGATGATAGGCTGAGATTGAGCTTGTGGGTGGTGGAATTGAGGGCTAATGTGGATGTCCTTGCCGGCGCTGCTAGGGATGCTAGATACGCGGGTCTTAGGTGAGACACTTATGCTCCTTTCACGCTCACTGCGCGATTGTGACAGGGAGCGGCGTTGCAATTCGGTCGCGAAGGCCTCGTATTCTCTTTGTATACTGTTTGTCGTCCGCTGTTGCTGTTGTTGTTGTTGTTGTTGTATGGAGGCCGGTGACGGCGGCGGAGGAGAAGTTTGTATGGCTTGGTTAGGGTAGGTCGCGGTTGTGGTTGCGGCGGAGGAAGAAATCCTTTGTTGATAGGGACTCGGTGGTTCTCGATAAGATGCGGCTGGCGATTGCCGGACGGGGCCCGGCATAGGTGGTCCGAGTGGAGTCGGCGGTTGCGAAGTCTGACGTTGGGACTGATGGTGGTCAAGGTGCTGAAGTTGTGGAGGCGCCTGATGCGTCGCAGCTACCGGACTTCCTTGCACATACGGAGGACCGTATGGTGGCTGTTGACTGTGAGCTGATGTCGGTGTAGGGATGGACTGGGTTGAAAGCGATCTTTGGTGTTGTTGTTGGAGATAGGACGGCGCTCCGCCTCCCGGGGTCCCAACGGGTGACGTTTGCGGCATCCCCTGCTGTTGCTGTTGGCCCTGTCTGTATGAAGATCCCACTGAACCGTGACTAGACAGCCTAGGCATACCGATCGGCGGGGCCGGTGACTGCCGTTGGGATGAATAGCTGTCGCGTGGTGTGTAGCCGCCCTGAGAGCCGTACTGTTGGCGTTGGTTAGGACTCGCGGGAAGCGGTGGTTGTGATGCCGGAGGAAAAGGATATCCTTGGCCACCGGTACTGATCGATGATGCTGGCGGCGTCTGTCTATAAGACGGAGACGGTGCCGGCATAGACGTGCCCCCCGGTGATCGCGCGGCGTGGTTCGGCGGTTGGATGGGAGGTACGGACGGCCTGTTTCCAACGAAGGTGCTCGGTGTTGGATGATAGCTCGTCGGGGACTGGTAGGGGCCGGCAGCTGCGGGATACTCGCGGTGCTGCATGACGGGTGATGCGTGAGCAGAATGGTTATAGTCTCTGAAGGCATTATGAGACGGGCCAGCCTGAACCGGCGTCGCGGGCGCAACCGACGTTGATGACGGAATGGCCGACTGCGTGGATGGACCGTGTAGACCACTCATATTGAGGCTAGGGCTCGGTATCGACCCGGGTGCTGGGCCAGAAGGAGGTTGAGACGGGTGTCGTGATGACGCGCCAGCATTACCGCCTGCTGTTGTTGTTACTCCTCCTGCTCCTCCTGTTCCCCCTGTCCCTCCTCCACGATCGGCCCCCCCATCCGTGTTTAGCATTGCCCGAAGATCCATATCGACCGGATTGCTGTTCTCTCTTTTCTCTGATATTCGCTTTCGACTGCTTGAGTCTCTTAGCAGTAGTTGAGCACGCGCGCGCACATGCACACGCACGGGGGAAGACAGCGAGCCTTGCGTGTTCTCCGACTCTTTCGTTTTTTCACTCTGTTGTTATATGCGCGCACACGCGCATACACTCTCCGGTGCTCTCTCACTTTCTCTCTCTCTCTCTCTCTCTCACACACACACACGACTCAGGCTGCAGCAGGAATCTAGGTCGTCGAAGCTCGGTACATCAATGTCGCAAGCAAGAATCAGTCGGCGCCGGACGGGACCAGGGGACAGTCAAACTCAATGGGGACCGATGGCGAATCTTCCGTCTGTGCGCTTTGGGAGCTAACATGAGGGAGGGTTGGGCTATCAGATTATGCGGGCGGGCAGGTAGGCAAATCGGGTACTGCAAGGTAAAGTATAACTAAAAGAAAGTATGTCGCACGGGACTTGTGACGTTCTCTTCTTTCTTTTAATCCATGCAAACCGTGATGATGATGAGATTTGCGATGAATTGGAATGGAAAACGTCCAGAGTCTGCAAGAGCGACTTCGTCCATCTATTCGATCGCTCGTCCGTTCGTTCGCTGATTTATCAGGTGTTTATTCGATTTTGGTTGGTCCATTGGTCGATGTACTCGATATCATCATCATCTCCTCCACCTTCTCCTTCTATCTCCGCCTCAGGCCTTTTTCTGTTGCCACTGCCACTGTCTTTTTCGTTTATCCGTATTGCTCAACCGTTCTACATCGGCGCACCTATACTCTCTCTTTCGGCGGGGATGAACAATACCGGAGTCGTAAATGCGCTGTCGGCCCAGAGCGATAAAAGTGGGTTGTGCGACTGTTTCGCACGGATAGAACAGAACACTATGTCTGGTTGAGACACCCTCTTTTTGGAAGACCTTTATCCAGCACGTAGGTGTATGTTTTATGTATGTGGGTAGGGAGGGTAATTGAACCTAAAGACCTCTGAATTTCAAACGTAGCCTGAACTTTTAGCTTCAGAAAAAAAGGTTATTTGTGGTGATTAAGAACTTACGCGTTGCAGCGAATGCTAAAATAGGACGAAATAAAATAATAAAATCAACTCTTAACTTAGGCTATCCACATACGTAATAACCTAGATTAGTCTGCATGAAGCTAGTTGGTAGTACAACGGTAAATATCATGTAGCATGTCGTCTTTATTAAGCAAGAATCGATAATGCGGTCGCAAAGTTTAAACCGACGTTCTGTAACCGTGGAAAAGGGGGAGGAGCTGCAATTTAGGGGAACTCGAAGCTCGGAGAGAGACGAGAGGCTTGGGAATGCGAAACACGTGTATAACCCAATAGCGATTGTAGAGTACTGACTGATCTGGCTTTTTTCCATGCTGTTCTGGGCTTTGTCGAGGGACCGGGGGTTTCTTCGCTTTTACCTTAAGAATTCTCTCTCGTTTGTTTTTGATCTTCCAGTATCCAAAATGCGCGTGCACCACAGCTTTGAGTAACTGACGACTACGCATACTTGGGTATTTCGATCTTGTATACCGAATATCTACTTCATATACGTATAATAAATTCTATCCTTCAGTTCCTTCAGAATTTTGTTAGTGAACAAGTTCATAGCCTTTGAGACAGGTTCACTAGATCGCTTCTCAGAGCATCCGGTAGGTCCAATCAGTCATGACGCACGCACAATGCAGAGTAAGCCGGTAGCCGTGCTGCGCCGCCGAGGTGCTCCAGCTCTTAGGGGTACGCAGCTATGCAAACTGATAGCCGTCCCAAAACGTACATGCGCAACATGTAACTAAAGATTCAAGAGCCGCTTCCGGAATATCAGGCTGGAAGCCGCCCGTCATCTGAATTCACAGCAAATGCAAACAGCCGTCGTGGACCATCCCCCGAGGCATCTCTTACAGGGGAGGAACATGGCGCAAGATGATAATCCGGCCTGTAGGAATTTACATAGGGCGACTCGTCTCTTGATGTGGCAGTTTCTTTGAGATTTGATCTCGAGTCGGATACAAAGTCAGCGAGACATGCCCGGTGGCGTGCATCGTCAACGAGACAAGTCAAGGGAATCGGTGCAAACCATTATGACCTACAAGACGAGTCGAAGTTTGCTGGTCCTACCTTATCTTCATGATTTCAATACTGAAGATGCGAATAGAGCGCCACTATACATTTACCCAAACACTGGGAGCTTGCCCTGTTATCGCGTCTGTTTGCTCGATTACTTACTCTCGAGCACATAGAGAACCCTGTAGGTAGCAGCGTCAGACGTCCGCTTGATAATACCATCTTGTCTCGTACGTTATTCCATGTTTAAAGATGGGCTCCTGAATCTCCATTTTGCGTAAAGCCCCAGATCCGCAACTTATAACTTATAAACGAGCGTTGGGTAAAAGTCGTGTTGTTCAACTCGATAATCTCCAACTCGATATGCCTTTTGCAAGGTCCAATAACCTAGCGGGGACCTGCTTATGTAAAACTACCGATTGATCACACTCTAGCAAGTACATAGGTTTCAAGCTCGAGCCAGGTGCGAGATGGAACGAAGTGCTACTAAGCCCATTTAAGGTTAGGAGCCCCACGTATGCTCTGAGTACGTGGGTACTTCCTGTCGTAGCTCGCAGCCGCTCAAGGCAGAGCCGTTCCTGACGTGGACAATGTCTGGAAGGTGCCCAGGTGGATATTGATTTCTTCAACTTCATCATTGCCATTCAGGTACCCCCATCCCACCTCACTTCTTGGTAGTCCTCTGCATCTAAACATCCAGGAAGATTATCCTAATACCGCAATCAATCATTTTGCCTGTTCAATTCCTCCATCTTTCTTTTTGCTTCCCGCTAGAAAGCCGACCTGGGAAGGCTGGGGAAATCCGGCTTGCCAAATTCCTATCGTCATCCCATTCGTAGATCACCGGCAAAATCTTGCGGATACGCACACACACGCAACCGTTATTTCACGATGCCTGGCCTAGTCACAGCTACTGGTGTTCTGGCCTTTCTGGCCGACGAGGAGCCCGAGCTCAAGGTCTTCGCCCTGCAAACTCTGAACGACGATATCGATACCGTCTGGACCGAGGTTGCTGGCGCTCTGGGCCAGATGTATGTCACGTTCCCTTCTTCCGTGGCTCTTACCTCCTTCCTCTCGTTATAGATTGCTTCGTAATTGTACTTCTCCGGAAGGGAAGGCGGTCACTAGATAGAAGCTGATAATTGTTATGATGAGATAGTGAGGCTCTTTACGAAGACGAATCCTTCCCAGAGCGCAAACTGGCCGCCCTCGTCCTCTCCAAGGTCTACTACCATCTTCAGGCCTATGATGAGAGCATGTTCTTCGCCCTGGCCGCCGGTGACCTTTTCAAGCTCGACAATCCCGGCGAGTTCGAGGAGACCATCATCTCCAAATGCGTCGATCACTACATAGCCGCTAAGAACGAGAACCACGCCATCGTGAGCAGCCCTAGCGAAAAGGACCCATCCCTTCCCGCTCTCGCCACTGCTTTCTCTGCTGGCAGCGGCGATGGCAATGCTGCCACCCTCGTCTCGCCCACTACCCCGTTCTCCCAGTCTACCTTGCCGTCCAAGTCTCTGCTGTCCCGGGACAATACCGAAGATACCATGCTGGAACCCTCCTTCGAACCCCAGAAGAAGCAACACCGATCCTCCTCCATCGCCCTGACCCACAATGAGCTCGATACCCGCCGCGCCATCGAGAGCGTCATAGAGCGCCTGTATGAGAGCTGCCTGAAGGGCGGCCGCTACAAGCAGGTTGTTGGTATCGCGGTCGAGGCCAAGCGTCTCGACGTCGTATCCAAGGTCATCCAGCGCGCTGACGAGGACCACAAGCGTGCCAAAGGCAAGTCTTCTCAGGAAGACGCCCTGGGCCCGGCGGAAGAGCTGATGGACTACTGCTTGAGCATATGCTTGGATATCGTGCAGGAAAGGGCTTTCCGGGACGAGATCCTCCAGCTTGTCCTTGACATCCTGACGAGCGGTCGCGCTAAGGACCCCGATTATTTCTCCATCGCCAAGTGCATCGTCTACCTTAACAAGGACGAGCAGGCGCGAACTGTCATCCGTCACCTCGTCGACGCAGGCACCGTCGAGGCTACTGCCGTAGCTTACCAGTTCGTTTTCGACCTGTACGACAATGGCACGCAGGAGTTCCTCGGTAGGGTGATCTCTGGGCTGCCCAAGGGCGAAGCCCCGGCCGAGAAGAAGGAGGCGAAGGAGACCGAGGGGAACGGCGAACCGGAAAGCGAGCCGTTGCTGGGTAAGGACGACGACAACAAAGAGGCCGAAATCGATGGCAAGCAGGCCGAGATCTACAAGAATATCCGAACCATCCTTGACGGTACCCAGACCATCAGGCTGAACCTCGAGTTCCTCTACCGCAACAACCACACCGATCTCAGTATCCTCAACAAGGTCCGCGATAGCCTGGAAGGTAGGAACTCCATCTTCCACACAGCCGTCACGTTCTGCAATGCCTTCATGAACCAGGGCACTACGAACGATAAGTTCTTCAGGGACAACCTCGAATGGCTGGGCAAGGCTGTCAATTGGTCCAAGTTCACGGCCACCGCGGCCCTCGGTGTCATCCACCGCGGCAACCTTTCGCAGTCGAGGAAGCTGCTGGAACCCTACCTTCCCCGAGGTGCGGGCGGAGTGAGCGGCTCTCCGTACTCCCAAGGTGGTGCCCTCTATGCTTACGGTCTGATCCACGCCAACCATGGCGCCGACGCTCTTGACTACCTCAAGACGCAGTTCACCGCGGCTGAGGAGGAGGTCATCCAGCATGGCGGTGCTTTGGGCCTCGGCCTAGCTGGCATGGCGAGCGGGAACGAGGAGATCTTCGAGAACTTGAAGACGGTCCTCTTTGCCGACTCAGCCCTCAACGGTGAGGCTGTCGGCCTCGCCATGGGTCTGATCATGCTGGGCACTGGCAACGTCAAGGCGCTGGAGGACATGGTCACCTATGCCCACGAGACGACGCACGAAAAGAGCGTCCGTGGTCTAGCCCTGGGTATGTCTCTGATCATGTACGGCCGCCAGGAGGGTGCCGACGTCATGATCGAGGGGCTGCTGAACGATCCCGACCCTACGTTGCGGTACGGTGGTATCATGACCGTCGCCATGGCGTACTGCGGCACCGGCAGCAACAAGGCCATTCGAAAGCTGCTCCATGTGGCCGTCAGCGACGTCAATGATGACGTGCGCCGTATCGCCGTCATGAGTCTGGGCTTCATCCTTTTCCGTAAGCCCGGCAGCGTTCCCCGCATGGTCGAACTCCTCTCCGAGTCGTACAACCCGCACGTCCGCTACGGGTCTGCGATGGCCCTCGGTATTTCCTGTGCGGGGACCGGTCTGGACGAGGCCATCGACCTGCTGGAGCCTATGATGAAGGACCCCACCGACTTTGTTCGACAGGGAGCCCTGATCGCCCTAGCCATGATCATGATCCAGCAGAACGAAGTCATGAACCCCAAGGTCGCAGCCATCCGCAAGACGCTGAAGAAGGTCGTCGGCGACCGTCACGAAGACGCCATGACTAAGTTCGGTGCCGCGCTTGCGCTGGGTATCATCGACGCCGGTGGACGGAACTGCACTATTGGTCTGCAAACCCAGACGGGCAACCTCAACATGGCCGGCATTGTAGGAATGGCGGTATTTACACAATACTGGTACTGGTTCCCCTTCACCCATTTCCTCTCCTTGGCCTTCAGCCCGACAACTATCATCGCCCTCGACCACGATCTGGACATCATCGACGTCAAGTTCAACTGCGCTACGAAGCCGAGCCTTTTCGATTACCCTCCCGAACAGGAGGTCAAGACCGAGGAGGGACCGGCCCTGATCGCCACGGCCATCCTCTCGACGACGGCGCAGGCGAAGCGACGGGCGCAGAAGAAGGAAAAGGCTCAGCGCAGGGAGAGCATGGACGTCGACTCCACCACCACGCCGACGGCGTCTAAGGCGGCTGCCGGTGACGATAAGATGGAGGTTGACGAAGAGAAGAAGCCGGAGGCTAAGGATAAGAAAGAAGAGAGGGCCATAAACGACAAGGAATCCTCTACTCCGCCGGCCGATGCCAAGAAGAAGGCAGAGAAGGAGAAGGCTGGCTACGAGATCGACAACATGACCCGCGTCCTGCCGGGCCAGCTTAAGTACATCAGCCTACCCAAGGGTCGGTACTGGCCGGTCAAGCTCGTGCGTCCCGGCCCTCTCCCGACTGGCGGACCCCTGTTGCTTCATGACACGCAGCCCGAGAAGGAGAAGGCCAAGGTCGAGGAGAAGCTCAAGAAGGTGACGACCGAAAAGGCGCCTGTTGCCGGTGCTGGTAATGCCACGGGTCGTGCCGGGGCTGGTTCCCGGACCGTTGAGGAAGCACTACTGAGCCGCCTCGGTAGAGGACTCGCGGGAAGCGCTGGCGGTCTC
Organism: Monosporascus sp. CRB-8-3; assembly: GCA_004155055.1. NCBI lineage: Eukaryota > Fungi > Ascomycota > Sordariomycetes > Xylariales > Monosporascus > Monosporascus sp. CRB-8-3. Next base: position 39,448 of record QJNZ01000048.1, read on the forward strand.
GGTGCTGCGGGTGCCGGCAGCGGAAACCTGAGCGGCGCGGCTGCGGCGGCTGGCGTGCTCACGGCCGTGGACGAGGATAACGAGGGTGACGAGGAGGCGCAACCCCCGAGGGAGTTCGACTACTTTACTGAAGGCGAGGATGAGGAGTAGAATACCCAGTCTATTAGAGCGCCTGCTAGACCATTGACTTCTTCACAACTTTATTGGGCGTAGGTCTCCTGGTTGGCCCGAAGACGATTTGGGCATGACACTGCAGTGCTTCGTAGAGCTGCTTTTGGTAGAGTGCCGCATGTATTGAGATACAACTTGCATGGTTTTGTCATTTGGTAGTCCTCTCCTGGTGGTTTCCTGGTGGTTGACACGATAAGTTGGACGTTAGACAAGGCTGTATTGAGAGGTCAGCCTGCCGTATGCGTAAGAGTGGGTTGCAGTATATGGTGGTCAGGGTGTACGTTGAATGGGAATAGAGCCGTACACTATCTTCGGTAAACCTCGTTAGACGAGCAGCTTTTATATCAGTACGATAAGCGGTCCAAACCATGCATCTTCTTTTAACGCTTTCGTGCGTCAAAGGCCTCAATTCCCACGCTCGATTCCGTCCGTTCGTCCATCTTCAGTCTAATTTCGCACCGCCTATTCTCCTGAAAAGACCCCACCCAATCCCATCATCTATCGCTACGGTAAAGCGGCCCCTACCTATCTCCCTCCTGTACTGGACCCGAGAGCCTTCGCCCGTCGGCATCCAGACCCTTACCCAAAACACTAGCTTGACCATTGCGCACATGTGGGGTAGGATTACCTGGATCAGGAGGCTTGTCTCTTGAATTACTCACATGCTGTCTTATGTGCTAGGTGCCTGCTTGTGGTCGATAATAGTGTTAGGGGCGTCGAGGGGCGCTAAGGCGTTTCCCTACGTGACGCAGGGCCTGACTCCAGGGGCGGCAGCAGGCTCAGGGGGAGTAACTGGGCCGTGGTTCAGGAGAAGCAGGAGGTCGAGCCGGCTAGGTCGTTAGAGGCGCAGCTGGCGAAAATGCTGTCGTGATCCCGAGGTTGGATGACGCTGTACATGATTACAGCACGCCCTTTGGGTGGTTTTAGATATATCCTTCTGGTCTGATAACTTACCTAGATACTTACTCAGGGGTCACTTCGTAGGACTTAGTCGTGGACAACAATTTCTTCTAGGTTTACGGTATTTGCGATGTTCTCTACAGTAGGAACCCCCGACCGCTCTATTCCACGATGACATGGCGCAATTTTCTCACGGAGCTCGTTGCCGTTAAAACAGGCCAGAAAAAGACAAAACGGTCAGATAAGCGAGCCAAACGATCCGATGCGAGACGGGCTTGAAGACAATTGGTCTCAGGTTTGCGATATGAAAAGGGGTTCCGGCAAGCTGTTTCCAAAGCAGAACATTGCTTAAGATGCCATCCCCAAGGCTCTATGATCCAGGTTAGAAATATGGATTAGTCTCACATGTATCGATGCTCACCACGTCGTCCCGGTTGTGGCCCGGCGCCGCCGAGTATAACTTCTTCGAGAAGGTATAGTCGGTGGTTACTCGGGCGGAGGTGAGTAATCGCATAGCGTCGGTGGTCGGAACCGGCATTTTCTTATGGCGGAATCGGATCGGCTACAGGCGGATGATGTCGTATGTGTAAGTAGGGCTTACGTACTAACAGGCCCCGATAGGCTGGTCGCTTACGTAGCGGATCCCCCTCTACAGGCCCCACTGTCCCGCAGGATCAGGTGAACCCCATGAACCTTCTTTTCGGTGTCTTGGCAACTTGGACCTCAGGAACCAAAACTACAACACGACGTAGTGCCACTCTTCCTCGTACATACGTCGTATAAATTCATATCTGAATTTAACGGACAACCATCAACAAATTCCAATAACATTCGAGTTTCCATTCATATTCCGCACACAGGAGACTGATGCCCCGTGTGATCTAGGTGTCCGCCTACCTATGATGTAAGTCAACATCGGCATCGGAGTCGGCTCTTGACTCAGTTCGTTAGTCAGCCCTGCGCACGCAGTGGCACTATTTGCATTACACACACATACATACACAGACTCTACATACACGAAGCCCATTTGAAGGTAGGGGGTATGCATACACTGTACCTACATGCATCACATACGCATCCCGCATACGTACCTGGCTAGGATTGATATTGCTCGTATGAAGCACCAGACCAGGCCTCTCTTTTCTTCACCGACTTCACTGCTCACTTGAGAGCCAGTCCCCTTACTCTATCTCTCAAGTGATCTAAGTTCCACTTTCGAGTTCTTTTCCAACTACTTTCTCCTTCTCACGATCCTTCTCTATTCTTCTCTTCACACTCCTACGTCTTTGTTGGGAAGCGACCCCTGTTTAGAGTATAGTCCACACTACCTAGATATCACCGTCTTATCCTCCGGCTCTTGAGCGAGGAAGTCAGGTCGTTGACTCTCCAAACTCGGAGGCTATGGGCACCGCTCGCGATCATAGCTCCTGACCGGTAGGGTTCTCTTAATCTCCTCTAGTTTCATGCTCTCAGACGGAACACCATGTCTGTGCCCATCTTCCGCCGCCTCGCGCGGGAGGTTTTCAAACTTTCCAGGCGGCCACAGCCACCTCTTCGACCATTACCCAGCCATGAGGTACGACCATTTAGCAGTACGGTAGTGCCGCGGTTTAACTTCCGGTCCGCCTTCCGAGAGGCTGCCTCGAAGTCAAAATCCCACCCGACCCCGCCACGCAATCCTCGTCGACTCGGTCCCCTGCCCGTCCTTGCTGCAGGCGGCGGCCTGCTCACATTCGTCGCTGCTCTTCTTCAGCCTACCACTACCCCCGTACCGCTCGAGATGCGCCCCGAACCGACTCCTTCACCGTGCACCGAACAAGCTCCCAGTGACAGCGATGATGGACTACCCCGGTACCGCGTCTCGGAAGTCAAGCAGCATGGACCCGGTTCCGAGAGGCCGTGGGTCATGTACGAGGACAAAGTTTACGACATCACGGACTGGGTCGGCGCTCACCCGGGAGGCGAGGTCATTCTTCGCGCCGCCGGAAGCAGTATCGAGCCGTATTGGAACATCTTCTCCATCCACAAGTCGCCGTACGTTCGGGAGATTCTCGACCAGTATCTCATTGGAAAAATCCACCCCGACGACCTCGTTGACGGGCGGCCGTCGCAAGAGTGCGTCGAGGATCCGTTTGAGACCGATCCAGAAAGAGATGGGAGGTTACGCGTCATTACCCAGAAACCATGCAACGCCGAGACGCCCGCCGACGAGCTCGCCGAGTCCTTCCTGACGCCGAACGAGGTCTTCTACGTGCGCAACCACATGTGGGTGCCTGTCGTGGAGGAGGCTCGTGCCGATGACCATACCGTCAGCATCGAGCTGCCCAACGGCGACGTTAAGAGTTACACCCTACGCGACCTCAAAACCCGCTTCAAACATCACACCGTGTCGGCCGTCCTTCAGTGTTCCGGCAACCGCCGCAAGGACATGACGGAGTATGCGAGAAAGACCAACGGGTTGCAGTGGACCGTCGGCGCCATCAGCTGCGCCAAGTGGGAAGGCGTGCGGCTCCGTGACGTCCTCGCCGACGCGGGCCTGTCGCTCGACGATCCTGGTGATGACGCGCAACACGTGCAGTTCTCAGGGCTCGAGGCCTACGGCGCCAGTATCCCTATCGCGCCGGTTCTTGACCCGCGAGGCGATGTCCTCTTGGCATTTAACATGAATGACCAGCCGCTTCCCCGTGACCACGGTTTCCCCCTGCGCGTGATCGTACCGGGCCACGTCGCAGCGCGCTGCGTCAAGTGGGTGAATAAGATCGTGGTTTCCGACGAGGAGAGCCAAACGCAGTGGCAGCGTCGTGATTACAAGTGTTTTGGTCCCAATGAGACGTCTCAGGACTGGGACAAGTACAAATCCATTCAGGAAATGCCCGTCACGAGTGCCATCACCCGCGCACGGCTGAAGGACCTTCCCCCATGCCACATCAGAAGCGCGCTGGGCCAGAGCGACAGCCAGGCGAATAACTCTGATGGTCTAGAAGGTCAAGTCGTGGAGCTCGAAGGATATGCGTATTCTGGCGGCGGCCATGGGATCCAGCGCGTCGACGTCAGTCTCGACGGTGGAAAGACATGGGACCAAGCAAAGCTGCTCAACGATTCCAAACTAGAGAAAGGTAGCAAAGCGTGGTGCTGGAAGCGATGGCGGTACGTGGGCACTTTACCCCCTGCGACCGGAACAGAATCAGGGGAGAAGAAGACGACATTCGTCGTTAAGGCTACAGACGACGCATACAACACCCAGCCTGAGAAGTATACGGATATTTATAATATTAGAGGTAATCTGGCGACCGCTTGGCACCGCGTTCAATTCGATTGTACCGGCGCGGAGAAAAGTAACCAGGCGCCAAAGAGCTTCAGCAAATCAGGTTAATCGCGCAAGGGGGGCTATTCATTTGCTGGGCCATGCGGATCCCCAATGCGGTTTTGACGCGGCGTGCGGTAGCTGCTCCAAAGTGGCATCTGACCATACGAGATGGATCTTTCACTAATGCGACCCATACCTGTGGACAGCTGGAAGTTTCCCACAGATTCATTGGTTTACTGGCCAAGCTTGGCCTGCCGACGAAAAAGGTTTTCTAGATCGCCGCTCGTCATTGGCCTTGAAAATCATGGACGGCGGGGTCTTGGATCCAAATTCCAAACAAATCGCTTTCCTCCTGAAATTGAGGAGGCAGTCGGCGTGCTGCTTAGGATGACGTACATTATTACAACACCACATTGCATGGCGTGGTGCAGTGATGGCTACAGTGCTAATCCGCGAGGCGTTTTAGGCACCGCAATCCACCGAGTCCGCCGGTACTAAGCGCGGTGAGCGTGGGTATATATCTGTTCTCTAATGGTTGTCGGGACTGAGCGGTTGGTCGGTTCGAAGTCTCATTCTAGAGTTAGCCAGGTTGCGAACGGATATCCCTTAGACTGATATCGTTAATTAATGCTAGATAATAACGCAGAAGCTTAATTAGAGAAAAGGAATAATCTAAGAAGCCATTGAGTCCTAGCATTGAGCTGTTTCTGAGTTGCGACCATCGGGGCTTGGCAATAGCTGTGGTGGTGCGATAGGACTGTAGGGATGGCTCATGCTCTCACTAACTATTGGCAACCGGTTCACTAGGTGGTATATGATGATGTTGCCGGTGGCGAGCTCAAGCTCATGTTACTGGCTTGCTTACGACCAGGTATTCGATTCCATGCTAAACGTGAGATAGCAGTTGTGCCTGAGATGTGGGTGAACGTGCGAATAAGGAGAATGCGCCTCAATAGGAGAGAGGCAAGGATTCCGTAGGAGCAGACCTGAGGAAGGCATAGCTCCGGTCGAGTAAGGCCTCCAATCGCAGTATCTTCTGACCACTGTGACGTGCCTGGTCGTAGAGCACCCACGGAGAGTAGTTGCCCTCCTTATCATCATTCGCGACAGTCGGCCGCCGCCGAACTATGAACGACTTGTCCAGGTACCGACCGCGACATGAGAAGTCGCCGAATGCTAGTAACTCCACTGATTTGATGCCCTCGTCTCCGAAGATCCAGTCGAGGAGATCTGTCATCTCCCGGGTCCATTCGTTGGAAAGATTGCTGTCGTCACTATCACCTTCCCTTGTCTCTACAGTAACACTATTATTGAACTCAGCGCGATGGAGGTCCTTAAATCTATAAACCTTGTGAGAAGCAGTATCAGGCCCCGGCCACCTAAGGTGTAAGATCTTGATAGTATCCGTCCTTTTAAAGGGCCTTAGTATGTATTTCTAGGTTTCGATGTCAGCGTGTAGTCACTTCCACTAAGCCGCTGGATGCTTAATTACCAATATGCGAGGACAACCGCCAAGTCCCAAGGCCCCGACCCTCCTCAAACTTGTTAGGATATTGTCTACGGCCATCTTCCTCAGGTCTCTCGCATCCAAGCCGAGACTTTCTAAGGGCTCTGTGTACGGGCCGGGCAGAAACCGTCGCCAGCGCCGAATCTGGTACGAGAAGCGACGGAGGGTGTCGCGGTGATGGGAGGCGGCTCGCAGGATGCTGTCGGATCTGTCGTGCAGCATCGCCTCTACATGAAGATACAGGTTCTCCAGTCCTCGGAACGAAGTGAGGAAGCTCGTGATGACACGCTCCTCCGAGGGGTCTGCGTCTTGCGCTTCGGAGGACAACTCCAACATCTTGAGGCGAAGCCTCACCGAGGACGTGTTGGTGAGGGCTTCCATGACGGCGCGCCTGCCCGTGCACCGGACCAGGGACAGGCTGGTGATGTTGTCCCATGCGAAAGCGGGGACTAGGTGACTAGTATCCTCGAAGAAGCCGTTGGAGAAAGCGAGCTCCCGGACGGCGGGATAGGGTATACAGAACCATCTGCCGAAACCCATCGTTATACCCAGGTACACGTAGCTTGCGGGGACCTTCGGGCGCTCCCACCCGCCCGGCCACACGAGGTCCAGCTTCACGCGCCGGAGGTGCGGCGCGTTCCTCTTTAGGGCCGCGGCCACCTCACTCCATTCCTTTCCGGCCATGATGCCGATCCAGGTGAAGGACTCGAGGCGGCTGAAGGGATCTAGTGTGAAGTCGGGCTTCTTGTTCGAGGAGCCTCTGTGCGGACACTGGCTCCCGTTCATGATGGTCAGGCTCTCGATATCCTTCTGGTGCCTCGTCAGCCATCCGGAGCGGCCCATGATGTCCCACGGCATGCAGGACCCCATCTCCCAACTGTTCGGACAGGCGCCCTTGTTAGCCGGCCCTGCTTGGATAGCGGCGGATTTCAAGCGGAGGAAGGAGACCTACCTGAAGCTCCGCAGGCCACCGTCCTTGATTTTATAGAGAACCGGCCTCAGGTCCTTCGCCATCCGGCGGCCCCAGTATTCCCGATAGTAAATTTTGGACACGCGGTCGTTCCGCAGTCTATCCAGAAGCTCATCATCGAGTTTCTTCGCGTGGTAGCATCGCGCCTGCCCGGATTCGAAATTCTGTGATGCTATCCTGAGGAACTGGATCTCTTCCAGGGGATTGCACGGCTGCTTTGTTAGATGTTCCAGGGGCTCTATCTGAAGACGGGTGTTGTCGCCCACTTGGGCGAGGATAGTGACGGCTCGCCGAGAGTATATCGGCAACCCGTGTATGCAGAGAGATCTCGAGACGAGACATAGATTGAAGAGGTCTCTCACATCTGAGACCTGCGGAGATTTTCCATCAGTGAGGCAACCAATAAGTATGTGGCAACTGCACGTGCCTGCTCCAATATATTGTTCAAGATTTCCGATGGTAGATCTCCCGCTAGCATCCTATTGTCTTCTTGTTATGCCGTGGTCATGCGATAACGAGAACACTTCCTAGTATATATCTCCTCGTCCCGGTGGAACACCAAAAACTATTCGAACGAACAATTGAAATCTCTGCGAATTGTACTTCACAACTCATAACTAGCCTTCGTATTTTAGACTACGAACAATAACGGGAAGAAAAGCAAAATATAAGGAGCTTACAGGGTCGCGTCTTCCATTGCCGTATTTATGTATCGCACAATCTAGGATTCGACCAGTGATGCCCCACTTCCCGATACGTTTCATTATACCAAGGACCTGGGCCTGGGAGTTGGAGATCTCCAAATAGGGAAAGTGGCGCTTAATCGTATTTATCTAAATAAGTGAGTAGCCCCTTTCTTGTTATAGCTCATGGGACCTATATCTGAAGAACCTCCCCCAATGACTTCAGAGAGTTATTTCTACAAGTCAGCTGTTCGAAATTGTTCAACAAAGGGTTGTGTGGCTCATAAGTACGTCTCCCGGCACACGCTACCTTAGCGTCGTGACACGAGATGCGTTCCATCACTAAAGTGCCTTGAAGTCGCTATTTGTATGAAATCCTTCACAAATATGAACGGTAGCAGAACACTGACACAGAGCCCAAAACCAATAGAGGGGTATCTGGCAAGCGGGCCTTGAGACAGACGGGACGTGGATTCATTTCAATTTCCGTCGATATGAACTCCAGGGGTGATTCGAGGGACACAGTCTGCCGGCCGCGAAGCACTTCAGGCACATATCGAACTCGTCCAGTCCGCGTTGGCAGGAGCGGCATTCTGCGGAGGTCGAGCAAGGTCAACTTAGTTCAAGCTGTTCTCCCTTCCCCGCTGTTTCAGCCAAGCATCTTGAGGAGAGGATACTCACCGTAGAAATGCGCATCGCGGATGCTCTCTTCGCATATATCGCAGAAGATGTAGTCTATCACGCTTGTCCTGATACTCTGTTTCACGGCGGGCTGCGCCGCGGGAGCTATCTGGTAGAGCGGGTGCTGCAAATCGCAGACCCAGCGGCCGGACGCGTCGCGGCATGCGGTGCAGATGTTGTAGTTCTCGCCGCCCGGTCCGCAGAGGCAGCAGTCTGGAGTGAGGATCAGCTTCAAAAGCGCGAGAGCTGGATGAAAACCGCACACCGGTTTTGTATACAGTGGGTAGTAACGTGGCTCGACTCACGGTAGTAAGTCTCGAAGGCGGTGTCGAAGTATTTCAGGCATATATCGCACGAAAGGCGGGCGCTGTCGCCTCGTCGCCGACATGCAACGGGGGCTTCCTTCGCGCCCGTTATGCCCCCAGGGGAGTCGTTTGAAGACGCGTTGTTTGCGACTTCTCCAGAGTCATCGGCCTTGCGACTAGCTTCGGTATCACTATCCGTACCCTGATCGCTCAATTTCTCAGCGGTACGTTGATGCATGGTCTGCGCCAGTGTGTTGGCAGCCACGTTACCGACCAGGTTCTTCGAGAACTCCTGACCGGCCTCCATGACCCTGTCTTCAAACGCACTAATACCGCTCTGTTCTGCATTTTCATTCCCATCTCCCCCACCCTCTCCTCCACCGTCCTCGCCCAATCCTTCGAACACCTCCCCGACCAGGCCTCCGAAGACGCTATATAGTAATGCCTTGAGGCCCTCACTTGTCTTGGGCTCGTAGGGCACGAGGCCGCGGCGCAGAACCTCGGCGCGCAGGACCTCGAGCTCCGCCTCGGCCGTCTCGAGGCGGTCGGCGCTACGGAGTGCAAAGCCCGAGTTGACGGCGTAGGCAATGATGGGGGAGGCGAAGATCGGGTCCAGCAAGGTCGCCCAAGCAGCGCCGGTTGAGAAGCCGGTGGCGGCGCTGTGCTGCAGGACGGCGAGATTGGCCAGCAGCTCCCGGCGACGCAGATGGAGCTCCGGGAGGGAGCACGCCTGTGCAGCTCTGGTGGTCTGGAGGGGCATTATGATCCAAGGGTACGTTAAAAGCGCGAGTGCATGTGTCAGCCGAAAGAATTTTCGGCCGGGCTCGCTCTGGTGATGATAATGAATTGAAGCTTTCACGGTGTCCTTGTGCGGTCACTATAAGGCGAGGTGATATAAGCTATGATAGGTCTTTAAACTTGATAACTACTGAGACTAACGCTCTCGAGTAGTCGGAATGGACAGCTTGGATTTTAAGCCTCCTACGTAGCTTAAAATCCAGCTTGCGCAGTCCCATACGCCCATCAGCACGCCTCCAGTCGGGCTGAACGGTTAAGCAACCAACCCTGTCCTACACGGGTTAAAACCAGCCTAAAATAAATCCATTAAGTGGGTGGTCTTTCCGCATCCCTCTTTTACCATCTTGTGTAGATCCTATGTGTTGCGTCTTCACGGTTATGCTGCTGCTCCTATTATCCCCTTTAAGTGGTTCGCCCGTGTTCTGTCGAATAGATTATTTGTGGCAACTGCGCAAATCTACGCTGAATTCCTTCAGAGTTCTGAATGCTCTTTCCATTCCAGTCGAATCGCACTAGAAAACGGGAAAGCCTTGACATAATATGTGCATGTACATATATCCTACGAGGCGAAGGTGAAAAGGGGTGGAGGTGAAAAGGAATGAAGGTGTCTAGGGGTAGAACGAGTGTATGAAGCTGGAGGAAGAGCTATCCTAAAGACCTGGGACCTGAAGCCTCCTTATGTAGGCAATTCACCACCTTCCAGAGCCTTCCATGTATGTGCACCCGTGACCCCCCTTTCAAACGCGAGGTAGAAAAAGGGGTCGAGGCGAGGTAAGAAAAGGGGTAGGGGTTAGCGAGAAGGGAAAACTAAACTCTAGGTCCCATTTTCTTACATGAGTACACTTTGATCCTTTCAGCGGTGTCATTTCGGACCCTTTTGAATGTCTTGAATACAGGACTTTTATCGGCTCGAGAAGATAAGAGCACGGAGACAGGAGTACAGAGCGGATAGCTAGCGTTAGGAAACCATCTCATCAATGGGCTCAAGAGAGAGACATTGAATACGGTGGCATATTATATTCATATTCGTTGAATCAGCAAGATTTATGAGGAAATAAGAGCGAATTGATCATCTGCAGAAGAGTCACTTCGAAGAGTTGCAAACGGATCCATCGATAGTGAAGAACGAATTGTGATTAATACACTGCCCGCCTCGACAGGAATATAGAAGAGACCGGACGTCCGAGTCAGACTAAGTCGAGCCATTAAAAGAGTAAAGGAAATTGTAGTGTAAGGATCGGACAAGATATCTCTGAACCAACTATGCGTCCACCACAATACACTCTCTGCTTCTGGCGTCCATCTCAATGCCCAGGGTTCGCCTTCCGTACATCATCATCTCACGTACCTTGCTTTTCTTTCTTGCTCTCGTTTCGCTCGTTTAACTAGGGATTTGCCTTGGTCTGGCTGAGCAATCTCGGCTTCTTCGTGTCTAACATCCTCTCTCCCCGGAGCGTTCTCCTCACTAGCGCCCTCGTCGGCTTTATCTACTCCTTGGTGACTCCTTTACCGCTCCTCTTTAGCTTCATAGTACATCAGGTCCCACATCCTCGTCGGATTCGTGAGCTGGTCTCGGCTTCACCCGAGGTACTGTCGTATTCGGCCTGGTAGACCTAGTGGCTCGCCCCGAGGCGGACCGAGCAGTTGGCGTTGCCGCAGCAGGCTTGCGGCCTTTCGTCTTCGCCTTTTTTGCGGGCGTTGCAGAGCCTTCGGCGGTGGCGTCCTTGGCGCTGGGGGTCTCTTCCTGGTCAAGGGAGTTCAGAAAACCTGCCTTGCGCTTTTCAGTTGGCTTGGGAGTCCGCGCCGTCCGCCTGGGCTTCGGGGTAGGCGAGCCACGAGCACGCCGGGCCTCGTCGCTGTCTTCAGCTGGCTTGTCTGGCGTGGTGATGATGGGGCGGGGTTTAGGGGTGGCGCTCTTGCGCCTCTTCCTCCCGCTGGAGCGCTTCCTGGGCGTCCGTGGCGCGTCTGGACTGAGGTTGGAAGGCGTCTCCGGAATTGCACCAGACTCCGAGTGCTCCTCGGAGGGCTCGATTTCCGCGATGCTAGGGAGCCTGTATGTCCCATCTAAGTTTCTGAGCCGCTTACGCCTGCGGCCCGTCTCATCGTCGTCATCAAGCTCGCCGTCGTCGAATTCGGACGCGGACATGCCCTCTGTTGACGTGAGTGTTTCAGTTTGGCTGTAGTCTGCCCCGGCTGCCTGCCTCTCCCATCGCTTTGATTTGCTGACGCCCCCAGATATAGAATTAGGCCTCGAATGCCGAGTCTTGTTCCTCTTCGGAGGGGTCGCGTTGTATATGTCTTCCTCTTCCTCTTCCCCTCCGTCAGGCGGCGGGACACCGTCGACTGGAATGACGGCGCCCGGATATGGCGGCCAAGGTAGGGACCCGCTATCGTACGCATCGTATGGGTTCCCTTCGTGCCGATTGTTCGGATCATCCTTATCATCACCAATTAGATCCTCCGCTAAGTTCTGCCCGTAGTATACCTTCTTGACCGTTTCAGCATTGTCTCTCTGGGGGAACATCGTGTATCTGTAAGCAGGATAATCCGTCGTGAAGGTTTCGAAGGCTTCTTTGAAGTCGACGCTGCTAGAAGGCTCAATCCACCCACTATGATTGGGGAGAGGAAACGCTCCACCAGCGTGGCCTCTGCCGCGGCGGATCTTGCAAGCACCGTCGGACTGCATATGAACCTGGGCAGCAAAGTTAGCGTCGCGTTGTTTTGCTTAAGATGGACCATCGTGTTTTAAGCTTACCTGTACCGCCACTTTGTTATCGCTGGCAGCCCTGAAGCACCGTGAACAGCGTGATCCTGGAGGAGGCCAGTATGCAGGATCACTGGGGCCTAGGGAAGCTTCCCAGTCAGGCGATTCCGCACGAGGTGGGGGAACTCTCTCTCCTCGTTTCGGTTCCCGCCATAGGTGTGCCGCAGCCTTTCGTTTCTTCTCCTTCTCCTCTTTCGCCTTCTGCTCTGCTTCGGCCTGCAGCATGGCCTTGACCTTTGCGGTTCGGGCTTTCCACGCGGCGATCTTATCTGCATGCTTTAGCCTCAATGCCGCCAATTCCTGCTCTTGCTTCTTCTTTTCCTCTTCTTCCTCCTGTTTCTGCTTTTCCTTTGCCCGCTGCTCCTTTTGAGCTTTTTCTGCTTCTGCAGCCCTTGCTAGTCGCTCTTGAAGCTTACGGACACTCTCTGCCTCACGCGCCTCGTTATTTTCCTTCTCCTTCCCCTTCCCAAGTTCATAGTTCCTAATCTCCTCAGATATTTTCTTCTGCCTCTCTGCCTCCTTCTCTCGCCTCTCCTTCTCTTTCCTGAGTTCCCAGTTCCTGAGTTCCTCGGATATTTTCATCTGTTTCTCATTTACGTTCCGTTCAGCGGCGTCCCCGGCATATTTGTGGTTCGCCTTGCTCTTCTCGGGCTTGGTCTTCCGGATCTTCTTGTGGAGTTTCGTCGGTTCCTCCGGCTGTACGACCGTCTCCTCAAGCTTCAGGGTCGGCTCATCTTCACCACCGCCCGGCAGGGGACATTCCACGGACGGGAGTCTCGGTCGCTGCTCGCACGAATGCAGGTGGTTCCTCTTTACCAGATCGCCGGCTCCCAGCAGGGCGAAGCCGCAAAAACCGCAGAACTGCCACATGTCGCCGGAGGGTTTCCTGCAGAGAGTCTCGTGAATCTCCCGGTAGGGCCGCGCCATCGGGTTCTTCTCATCGGCATAATTGAGCCCACACTTCGAACAGACATTCCCCGGGTCGAAGGCGTCCTTCCTCTTCTGCCCGCATTTGCATGGCGCATATCCCTTCCTGTTGGTCGTTACGACCTGCTTGCGACCGCAGAATTTGCAGAACGTGTCCCGCAGGATATTGTCCGTGCGCTCCCTGGAGTTCGTGAGTACTTTACAGACTTTGTCGTGGTGACGCCGGTCAGCGGGATCATCCAACAGGAACTGGTCGCGACCGCAACGATCGCAGAAGTGGAAGAGCATCAGCTTGTTCTTGTTGATCGTATCCAGGGCATTTGCCCCGAGTAATTCTCGCAGCGTTTCTTCGTTGGAGGCCTTCCCTTTCCCTTTAGTACCTTGTGGCACTCCATCCTGGGAGAAAAGCTCCTTGAGATCCGAATAGTGTCGCGTCATGAAATGCTTCCGGATACTCTGTTGGTCGTAGTGGGGCAGAAGAGTCTCGTCGGTGATGCATAAGAAGCATTTGAGGACATAGTGTTCCTCTCTCAAGTGTTGATCAAGGCCTTCGGCGTCCTCGAATGAGAAGGGGCCTGTGCGACAGTCTGCGTACGGGCACTCTCTCGTCCTATCTAGGAGTTGGTTCCTCAGAGAGTGCACCTCTCTCTGAAGCCGAGCCACCTCGGTTGGAGTTCGCATCGCGATGGTTACGCCGGGCATGTACGGTCCGGTCCTGATGACAGACTCGACGGGCGCACCGTGAAGGGGCATTGCCGGCTTTGTAGGGTCTGCAAAAATCTCTGGGGTTCTCCAATAGAATGCGTGTCGCAACCGAGTTGCCCTGTCCGCACTAGTTTCGTTATTTCCAGACTTAATAAAAGTGTTGTCGAGTGCGGTGACGAAGTTGGAAGCCGAAGCGGCATCACTCCGCGTGTTGCTACCCCGACCAAACTCAGTGCCACGAGGTTGAGTATGTTGAGTATCCTTAACCTCGTCAACACCAGATTCCTTGTAGCTGGATAGCTCGAGAACTTTGGTCCTATCATAGCGTGGACCCCACTGGAAGTTTTCTGGTAGGACTGTATAACATTAGCTCAGTATTTAGATGGGCGCGCTGCGTCGGTTAGCACTTACTCCATCTATTCTCCCAAAACGACTGGAGAGATATCATAATGTCCGGCTCGGTGATATGCCTTACGATCCAAGTCCACTCTTCTTCGGTCGTTTCGGGTCGGATGACCGCGGTGACCTGTGTGCGTTGCCAAGTGCCCGGCACCATGTATAGACACAGCTCAGGATTCTCCTTCCATCTGCTGAAAACCTTTCCTTGGACGAATTCTCTGAACTGCGCTAACGTCAGCTTGTTGATGTCGATGTCGAGCCACTGTCCATTGCGCGCTGCTGGCTGTGGGTGGAGCCTGTACTCCTTAAAGACGGGCCGGGCCACGATGCTCAAGTTGTGGGAACCCGCATGATGGTGCCTCGCGTCGTAGCCATGCACGATAGTGCGCCAGCCGTCTAACGCGATTTGGGAGAAAGGGTGTTGGAGTCCACTGATTCGGCCAGGCTTAACATCAGGCGCTAGGAATTGCTCGCCCGGGATCCAGACATCCAGCCCCTCAAGGTCTTTGTAGTCTCGAAGGGCAGGATTAGACTCCTGGACAGCTTCCCATACCTTCGTCAGGTTCTTCCTGTCCTCACTGTCGTTTTTGTGAACCTGGACACCGCCCTCCGCTATTGCGTTTTCCAGTTTGTTATACTCCTTGCCGTACGTATGGAATCCGGATACTAGGATCGGTACATTCTTAGTGTGGCGGTCGGCGGTTTTCAGTAAAATTGCTCGGGGCTTATCGAGATTAGAAAACCTTTCCCAGACTGCGGGGGGCGGGTCAAGCCACCCAAAGGAATGCTCAGGAGTCAACACCCTGGTCACTCCTAACTGTATCTCATACGTCCAGTTACTTTTGGGCGGCTCTGGGAAGAGGACTTTGATCGCTTCAGCATATGCGCCGCTGTACTGGTTTGGCTTGTGGCGAGCATTCACATTCCCAGGCAGTCGCATGTACGCGGTGTTTCCGGTGTTACCTTCAACAAGGTTCACAACGTAGCCTCTCTCGTCGTCGATAGGTTCCGGTGCCGACGGATGATCCTCCTTTGTGTAATGGACGAAAACGGCATACTGTGGGGCTTGTCGTTCTACTTTGACTCCGGGCTCCATGTTGATATACTTTTTCAGTGCATCGTAGATAGGACTGGGGCTTTTCTGCTCCTCGTGGTAGACGTTCCCCTTCACCCACTCCACTGCGGTTGGACCTTTGGGAGAGCCGTCTGAATGCAGCTCAAAGAATCCCGCAAATATGTCGTAGTCTAACTGCCATTTCATACCCAGAAGCAGGTCCACGGCTGCCACGAAACTCCTGTAATCCCTCGGGGACGAGACAGCGCCTTGGTATCCAAGAACTGTGAAATTGTCGGTTTCTGAAGAGGCGTCCGCTGTAACTAGGGCTTGCTGAGCTTCCAACTTCAATTGCCTCTCTGGGGCTTCATCATCGTCTTCGTCTTCGGAGTGTTGTCCGCTACCGTACGGGTCGTAATCGAAAGGCCCCCTAGTCGAGCCGAGAGGTCGACGGCCTCGCGGACGCGGAAAGGTCTCTAGAGATCCGCCGCGAAGACTCAGGGCCTCGCCTGTCGAGGCCACTTTGGAGGCCTTCATGGACGTGAACTCCTGGGTCGGTGCGGTCTTAAAGAATTCGGTGCTTTTCACTGTTCACGGAATTAGCCGGACTGTTCGTTAGACAAACTGAAACGCTGTCGAGCCACTTACCACTCCGAGTAGGGTCCCCGAAGGTTCTCACGGTGAAATTCTGCAGGAACTTCAGGGGGTCGGGCTTCTCGGTGACCTGGTCTTCCAAAAAGTCCAGGTCAAAGGGCGTCACGTCCTGGGTTAGGCCAATTTTCATCGGCGCAACTGGCAGTCCGAACCATAGCATTGCCATCTTGGTCGCCAGCGAAGGTACCTTGCCTTTGAAAACGGTATCCAAGAGCCGCTGGTACCGGACACTATGGTCCTTCTGTGATTTCACAATGTCGGGTGGCCCGCTGGCTGGAGTGAAGAGTGCGATTTCGTGCTTGTCGAAGTTGGCCTCGAGGATATTCTCGATCGTCAGGTAGACACTTCGCAGCAACCACTCGAAGTATCTTTCTCTCTCTATGAACGCCTGGTCGGTCGGTTTGACCAATGGGTTCACACGCTCCCCAAAAGGGACCTTGGGCGGGAGGTTAAATTTAGTTGGCATGTCCTCTTTCTTTTCCACAAGCACGAGCTGACCAGAGCCCGGCTGCAGGGCGGTCTCTGGCATAGTGCTCATCCATGCCGGTTGCCTCTTCTTCGTGTCCCGCCGAGTAGACTGGGCCGTAGCTCGCCTCAAGCTTGTACTCATCTTGCCCGGTCTCGCTGATTTCTTCAGACTATTAGCCCTTGGCGGCCCGGTGGTTTTATTCTTGTCTCCCTGGCTGTTTTTCTTGTGTAAGTCTCGAATTTCCCTGTCCCTGATGGCTTGGAGACGTCGTGTACGGGCCTTTCTCATAGAAATAAAGGGGGTGATCATGCTTTACTCGATGGGAAAGCCGTGCCGCAATAAGCCTACAGCTCTTATGTCGACGTTGCTGTGATCATATCAGGCAGACACTCAGGTGACTTGCATGATGGAAACGATACGAGAGATGGGGGCGGGCGGGACGAGAAGGAAAAGAAAGATGTAGAGAACCGGGCGGTAGCCAACAAAGAGATGATATGAAACCACGGGGATTCTAAGGAACTGACCGGGCTAGTTGACCAAGCGACCTTCTTTACATTCCTTTGCCCTTGGAGGACGGGGATAAGCATGCCGACGGCATTTGGAGCATTCCATCTTACGTCATTGACCCAAGCTGCGTTGGACTAACACCGGCGACATGGTCACTGGGCGAGATGCCTAATCCGGTTGTACTGGATACGGTCGAGTGTTCTCATTATTGAATGGGCACATCCACATGCGGTGCAAACGTAGAATTTTGAGAGCCGTTTCCGGATGTTGCTTTTCTTTCACGCTTTGTTTCGTATTGTGACGAGAAGGAGATACCTCGGTCACACAAAAGGGGTAATACCTGCTAAACAACCCAAAGGTCCCTCAATTTGCATGCTTTCCTGATCTGATATCACTTAGCTGAAGACACACCACCATATTCCCTTTGAAAAACTTACTACCGAGTCACATCGTAAATGTTGCTGCCAATAGAACTGGAGAAACTCTACTCAATTCTGTCAAGGGAAGAGGTTGCAAGCGAGTGGCGTCCCATGGTAACGGCTTTGTCTAGGCCTCATTTGCAGAATGAATGGAATTCCTCTCGTGGCCGTGCTGCCGCACTTGTTCGGTCAAACATTCCACGCATATATAGATAGGTACGCGTACGCAACCGTTGCCCTGGAAGAAGAAGGGGAGATATGGCATGTCTTTTCCGAATGCATATAGCTATTTACTCAAGTCTATATGTCGCTATAATTTTAGGCTGTGTTGTGGGGGAAGACAGTCATCCCTCGGACTTCACCTAGAATCCGTTGAAGTTCATTGCCAGTAATTTCGAGTCGACAAAGTAAAAACGAGGATTTATTAGCCTGCGGGATTGCCGTCTACGGATGTAGGTTGAAGTTGCATGCGAACATCTTGATGATGCACGACGGCAGATGGTTGGTTTCGATGCATGCGCCAATTGAATGTGAATTAGGGGCTAAGTAAGTATGGGGCCGAGCTCCACTGCTGACGGCAAGTCCGGCGGGCTATCGCTCCTCTATTCGATCGCCTTATTAGTTTGAGCATCGCGAACCTTGTGACATTGTGGAGTTGTGACCTGTCGTTATTCGGTCATCCGGATGTAACTTAAGTTTCCAAGTCGCTTAAGTAATTCTTGAGCTTCATCCCGCTGGAACTTCCCCGCCCGATGTCGCAGGTCCACGAGCACGTGTAGGGAGACCTGTAGGCATCACTTCCTATGGGGAAGCATTCTCCCATGAAACCATACCCCTAAAATACTCATATATTTACCCGGCGAAGTGACGCCCCTGAGTACCTATCCTTTGCATGCAAGTGTACTTCGTGGTTCTATAACAGTCAGCGACTACCGAGATGGGATCGACACCGCAGACGTTACTAAACGTGCTTCGGGCACATAGCGCAGTAGACTGCGACACCTTTGATCTCGAAGGTACGTCAGTATTTACTACGTGTAACACCTATGTACAAGCCGAGTCAAGCGACGGCGAACAGAATCTGATGATTACCGCCAGTGCCGTCTAAGCTCGGCCCCTTCGTTGACTGCACATCGAACCAAGTAGGTACAATACCTACCTTACCTACCTCCCTACAGTGGCCCTTGGAATCACCTGGCTGGGCGACCCTTAAATAAGCTAACGCACGTCTAGGCCATCGCGTACCATGAGCTGATCCGCGTCGATGGCGATGGCAAGCAGGTGCACGCACAGCTTATCCAGGACGCCATCGCCTTCGCGGCGGCGAAGAAGCAGGTTTACCCCGAAGTGGACGCGGCCGAGCTGGCCGTCGAGGTCATGATGGTCAAGTTGGCCCTCCGAATAGTGCCGCACCTGACGGGGTACTCGCACATCCAGACGAACCCCAAGTACTCCTACTCGAAACAGAAGACCATCGAGAACGCGCAGCGTGAGTCTTCCAAACAACCAACTGGACCCCAGTCAGTCAAGACGGGCGGGCCCAGGAGTCAGTCCTTTGCTAATTTAACGGTGGTGGCCGGAAAGGGATCGTGGCGATCTTCAAGGAGCTGGACCCGATGTACGATACTAAGAGGGTCTGCATCAAGATCCCGGCGACCTGGGAGGGCATGCAGGCATGTCGCGAGCTGGAGAGGCAAGGCATCGCGACGCTGGCGACCACGATGTTCTGCATGGAACAGGCGGCGCTGGCCTCGCACGTGGGGTGTACCTACATCGCGCCGTACATCAACGAGCTCCGGGTGCACTTCGACGCGGGGTGAGTCCCCCCCCTCCCCTCCCCAATCCAATCGCTTCTTCGCAACCCAAGAGCCATTCACCCATCCGTCGTCGAGACAGACGCACACGACACAGCCAATTTTGGCACGTGATTTCGGCCTAACCACCTACCTACGCAGATACGTCGACGAGAACAAGGCCTTCGACTTCTGCGGTTCGGCGCAGCGGTACTACGAGAAGATCGGGAGCAAGACGCGGGTCCTCCCCGCGAGCCTCACGTCCGTGCAGGAGGTCATGAGGCTCGCGGGCGCGCACCACATCACGATCGCGCCCCCGCTGCTGACGAAGCTGGCCGAGATGCCGGCGAACTCCTGGGAGGGCGACACGGGGTCCGTGTTCAGCAGGGACCACAGGGCGGAGGAGGTGTTCGGGGACTACTACGGCCGCATCGTCGAGGACGAGGGCGCATGGCGGTTGGCTTTCACGCGGAGCCTGGGAGGTAGGGCCGAGGGAAAGATCGTGCAGGCGATCAACATCTTCTGTGAGAAGCAGGAGGGGTTGGTGGGACTGGCTCGACGGTGAATAGTATGTAAGCCTGAACTCGAAGAGTTTAAAGCGATTGTATTAAGGGTGAAGTAAAGTCAGATCGACGAAGCTTATTTAGCGGCATCGGCTAGGACGTAATAGTTTACCTCCATGCCAAGTTTTAACAGTCGATCGGAGCCGGTCCTCCCGATTGCATGCCAACACGCAGTGTGGCTTGAATCCGGATGCCATTAACTTAAACAAAGACGTTTGCAGGGCCGGCGAGCCATACCATTCGCAGAGTTTGCTCCATTCCTCGGTCGAGATATGTCGGAGCTGAAGACAGCAATCCCTGTATCAAAACCACTCCGCAAGTAGCTTGCAAGCATGGAAGCGCGACGGACGGCTACCCCTTGGCAGTAGGAGATATCAAATACCCAATCTGGCTGTCACGAATAATAGCTCACGCATATTTAACGAAACAGTCAACGTGAGTAACGGTGGTGAGATTCACCATGCTACATGGAGATGTTGGCTATGCAGCAAACCGGCTGAGAGCTTAGAAGGGGTCGTGTGTGAGAATGAATGCGTGTGGCTCGCCATAGCCGGGATACGATAGCTGAGGTACAGGGGAGCACTCACCGTAATACGCCCTCGTAACCAGAAAGCACTGCCATAGTAATAGCTGTCATCTCAACCAAGAATGCCAGTGCTCAAAAAAAGGGTAGTGATGTATTCGGTTACTACTACCTCAACCTAAGAGGGACCAGGACCTAGTGCTAGACGAGACCGAATCCGTCGTATTCGTGGCTATGCAGGTAACACTCATGATACCCCCGTCCTCAGTTGCACCGACTCAATTCCACCCGACCAAGTATCATAGACCCTACAACTCACCCACTGCCGTCGCCAAAGGTCCCCGAAACTCGTGGCCCGTCAACATATGGGCAGCCTCGACACGGCTCTTTGCTAAACTATGTATTGGATTATTCACACGAAAGGGATCCGTGGAGACGCCGCTTCCAGTATCATCATCACACCGTCAATTGATCAGTCTTAGCTCAACAGATGCTCAATTGCACCCTGAACACTTCCCCCGCTCCGCCGTAAAGCCGCCACATTCCTATCGAAGTCGGTAAAGCCCATGTCGTTGAGCTGGCGAAGCTGGTCCGCGTACCGCTCCTCGGGCGGCCTATTGTCTACGGGGGGTGCGGGAGAGCCGGTTTGCGAGTTAAAGCCTAGGAGTTGCATCATCTGCTGCAGGGCTTCGGGGTTGAGGGGAGGAAGAGTTCCGAACGGATTGGTGCCCGCACCTGCACCCGCACCCGCACCAGCGCCCGCACCGGGAAGCCCGCCAAACAGGCTGGCGAAAGGATTGGAGGGCGCGCTGGACGGATTGCTAGTGTTGCTGCCGGCCGTGGTGGTGCTGGTACCTTGAGCTTGGCCGGCATTGGCGTCTCCCGTTGTGGTATTGGCTCCCCCCTGCGTTCCGGCACCGGCCCCAGCGCCAGAGCCGGCGCCAACTCCCTGACCGCCCAGACCCGGTATCATAAATGGGTTAAGGAAGGCGGCAAAGGGGTTACCGCCATCACCGCCTGCAGCACCGGGCAACGGCATGCCGCCAAACAATGCTGGATCGAAGGGGTTGAATTGACCTCCAGCCCCAGCGTTCGCGTTGTTAGTCCCCGCATTATTGCCACCAGTCGCAGATGCGTCGCCGCCGGGCGTATTGTCGGTCGCCCCAGGCATAGGAAAAGCGCCCACGCCACCCTGGCCCCTCATCATCCGTTGCATTCTGGACGCATGTCTAATGGTTTCCGGGTTCAGCATCATGCGGCGGAACTCGGGATCGCGTAACATCTGGGCGGCGCTGGGGTTGTTGCGGAAAGCGGGGTGCGACTCCATCATGTGGATGAATGCATCGTTGTTCATCATCTCGTTCATCTGTTGTAGGAAGTTGGGGTTGTTGAGCATGTTCTCCATATCGGCGTCGCTAACGCCCA
Organism: Monosporascus sp. CRB-8-3; assembly: GCA_004155055.1. NCBI lineage: Eukaryota > Fungi > Ascomycota > Sordariomycetes > Xylariales > Monosporascus > Monosporascus sp. CRB-8-3. The sequence goes on from QJNZ01000048.1 coordinate 60,972, forward strand.
TAGATCCCGACATCTACGAATCACAGTCAGCATCAACTAGGTATGTGTATTATGCATAGACGACATACTCCTCCATCGGGGCCGAACATGTCAGCCGAAGGGAGGTTGGTCAAACCGGCGTAACGAGCGCCCGTAAGACCGGCCAGAGGATTATTGGCGGTGCCGGCGGCCATGTTGGTAGGAACCTGAGGTGCGGCGGACGTAGAGGACGAGGCTCCTTGCGCTTGAGGTTGGTTACTGGCGGCGCTCTTGACCAGATGTATCGTGTTGCCGGCCTTGATCTTGTAGGTGCTCAAGGGCTCGTCGTTCTTCATGACACGCCCGGAATAGATAAGACGTTGTCGCTCGATGGGGATGTTCTCATAATCGGATCCGGCCAGCTTAGTCTTCAGGTCCAATACGGTAGCCGACTCGGACATGGTGATGCTGTGGCTTTTATCGCCCGAAGTCTTGACCTTGAAGCTGACCTGAGGGTCGGTGCTGCTGCCCTCCGCTGAGTCGGCCATATCCAGCTGGGTTATTTAGCCGAAGCCGAGTCGAAGTGGACGATGTATGAGAGACTGAGAGAGTAGACGGGGTCGGTAACTGAGGTGGGATAGCGGAGGAATAAGTAAGTAGCCTAGGTAAAATGTCGCGCACGCGGATCAAACGGTGTCAGGCTTTGGGGTTGGCAGGGTGGCCTGGGTGGTCATAACTCAATCAGTAGAGCTAACGTCAGTGATAAATTGACGGGTACGTTAACGGTGATGATAAATGGATGGATGGATTTAAGGGTTCACAGATGGTGGGGCAATGCAAATGGGCGTTGAGTTTCTGTTTTCTCAACCGGGGAAAGGAACTAGTGGGATGGGCTGATAAAATGTATGATGGTGATATTGCCTTGGTGCACTGAGTAAATGCGTCGCAAACTGATGCCAACTGCTGTTACCTACCTAAGGGTCTGTAGTGATGGAAGAATGCCCTTATCCGTGTCTAGAGGGGCACCTGTAGCTCTCCCTAGTGGCCTGTAGTCTGGGTTGTGCCTCGTCGTACACGTACCTACCAGATACCCGATGCCAAATGAGGGATCTCCGGTTTAGCCACATAACACATGGTTGCCTCTTGGAGTCTTCTCTTGGCATCGAAGACCTTCTCAGGGAATCCCGCATTTCACCAGCCATACCGGGCGAAGACATCGGGGGGACCTGAGGCTGAGGAACTTTCCCCAAGAGGCAATGAGCTGACTAACTGTGCATGCACATAGTACAGTATCAAAGTCCCCTGTCTCTCTTCTTTGAGCCAATCGGAGTACGTATCCGAGTGCGTATCAGCGTCTGTTACTTCATTATTCGTATTGCCAAGGTTGACATCGTACCTCGGCTGCGCATGCTCGTGTACCGATCCTTATGAGGAAGCAACCTTGAACCACGCCTGCTTTGCGATTTTTAGCACCGTCCATTCTACAATTGTTGTCTCATACCCGTTTGTCTCGTCTTCTAACTGCCGAACATGCGGGGTATCCAACTTACCGAATATGTCAAGGTACGGATGATGATTGGGACTATCTACAAGACATCCATTACGTAGTTACTAATCCCGCTCTTAGGGCCCCAAGGAGCTCAAGGTGACCGAGCTTCCGGACCCGAAGGCAGGTCCGGATGACTACCTAATTGAAGTCCACGCGGCAGCGACCAACTTCTTCGACATCCTGCAGATACAGGGCAAATATCAGAATCAACCACGTGAGGCATTGACTGACTTTCTTCCTTCCTCACACAACCCGACCCGGGCTCCTATCCCTTCCTAGTCGTCACCATTACCATCCCCAATCTCGGCCCGGGTTTCAACTAACTAAACTGTGCAGCATTTCCCTGGGTGGCCGGGGCCGAGTTCTCTGGGGTCGTGCTCGCGACGCCCGTGTCTTCTGGGACGCCGCGGTTCCCCGTGGGCAGCCGCGTGTTCGGCGCGAGCCAGGGCGCGTACGCGACGCGGGTGTGCGCGCGGGAGCACGACCTTCTGCCGGTGCCGGAGGGGTGGTCGATGGCGGACGCGGCGGGCCTCTTTGTGACGGCGCCGACGAGCTACGGGGCGCTGGTGCTGCGGGCAGGGGTGCGGACGGGCGACTGGGTGCTGGTGCACGCGGCGGCGGGCGGCGTCGGGCTCGCCGCCGTGCAGGTGGCCAAGGCCTTCGGGGCCACGGTGATCGCGACGGCGGGGACGGAGCGCAAGCGCGAGGTGGCGCGCGCTTTCGGCGCCGACCACGTCGTCGACTACCGCGACCCGGGCTGGCCGGAGCTCGTGCGGAAGCTGACCCCGCGTGGCCGGGGCGTCGACATCGTATACGACCCCGTCGGTGTGGTCGACAAGAGCACCAAGTGCGTCGCGTGGAACGGGCGCATCCTCGTCGTAGGGTTCGCGGCGGGAGCCATCGAGAAGGTCGCCATGAACAAGGTGCTGCTGAAGAACATCAGCCTCGTCGGCATACACTGGGGCGCCTACGCCAGGTTCGAGAAGGACAAGATCCCGGTCGTCTGGGACGGCATCGGGAAGCTGATAGAGCAAGGCAAGTTCCGGGGCACCGTGTTCGCAGATCAGGAATTCGTCGGGCTCGAGAGCATCCCGGACGCCCTGCTAGCGCTCGGCTCACGGGGGACGTGGGGAAAGGTCGTGGTGAAGATCCCGCAGCCCGGCAATAGCAAGTTGTAGGAGACGCTTTTTATTATTATTCGTGTAGCATAATTATTATGGCTCTCATTCCGTCTTCTCCTCTAACAAGGTGTGGTCGTCGCCCCTTTGGCAATGGTATATATGTATCTGCATGCTCTGCTCGACGCGCCGCCTCATCTCGGGCACCGTCTTGACGATGTCCATGCCCACGAGCAGTCCATGCGTGCTCCTGAACTCGTATTTCTTTAGAATGTCCCACATCCTCTCTATCTCAACAGGCGGCAGCGGGATCATGTTAGGGATACTCCACATGAAGGTGAAGCTATTCATGCCGCGTGGCCGATCACGGCTCCCGCCGACGGCGTCCGTCTCCCAGTTACCCAACCCCGCAGGGGTTGTGACCATCGTGTCGGCGATCAGCATGCGGCTGTCGTACAGCAGGACGGACGAGCCCGGGAAGTGGCCGCCGAGCTTCAGGACCCTGGCCCCGGACGCTTCGCCGTGGATCTCCAGGTCCCACTCCGTCTCCGTCATGAAGACCTGGTGCTCCGAGGACTGCGCCGTCCACTTCCTGTCCTCGGCCGCGAGGTAGACGGGGCAGTCGAAGGCGCGCGCCCACTCGACGTGCGCCGAGTAGAAGTGCGGGTGCGAGATGACGATGGCCTTCAGGCCGCCGAGATCCCTGATCTTCCCGACCGTCTCGTCGTCCAGCAGCGTGACGCAGTCCCAGAGCACGTTGCCCCGCGGCGTGCGCACCAAGATGGCGCGCTGGCCGATGCCGACCTTGGGCTCCGTGACTATGGACGTGAAGCGGTCGTCACAAGAAAACGGTACCCACTTGTTCCTGTGGCCTGTTCGGCGCAGCTCGTCTAGCGTCGTGAAGGCCTGTCCCGTGGGCGGTGTGAACTGCCGCGGGTCGTCGCATATGAAGCACGTCTTCACAAGGTGCCGGTCTGAAGTCGGGTACTGTGTCCCGCAGGCCGTGCAGACGAGCCAGGATCCCGTCCTCTGGGGATCGTACGGGGGTTCGGTTGATGTCATGATGCTAGGCGGTGCTCCCAGCTTCCGTCTTCAAAAAGATTCGATTCGTCTTGCAGGGTTGACTGGGTTATACCATCTCGCCAGGGAACAAATATTACTGCGACAATACAATCCAGGTGCAACTTTATAATCACCTGTTTGAATTGTAAGACTGCGTGGGCTCGCAGTGGTGTTGCGGGGTTTCACGAGCGTTGCTCGGTGTGGGGTTATTTATATCAAGCTAAGTTGGTGTATGATGCCCTCCAGAGGTACATCATCTCACCCTGTAAGAAACTAACGGTTTGCTGTTATATCAGTATTGTAATACCAGGAGTAACACTATCTGTATAAATACTCTGACTATTATATCCGCCGTAAAAACGTCAAAGAGAAGTTAATCACTTACAAACTGATACAGGCAGCACTTATAAATTATCATCTACCCCCCTCTCGCTCCAGTACCCCAAAGCCTACGGAAGTTTAACCGACGCTAAGCTTAGCGCCGAATGGGGTAGCTCCACGCGGTTATCAACGGCGGGGAAATGAGGCCGGGGCCGGGCCTAACGGGGGCATACCAGCATGTCAGATAAGGAGACAGGGGTTGTGCCGCACTCCAAGCTCCCCCACAGGGCCCGATACCATTCATATAAGCTTGAGCTTATCTGCACTTCATTTATATCCTCCTTTCTCAAGATAATTGATTTCTTATCCTATGAATAGTTAGTAACTAAGGTGGCCGTCGATTTTCATACTTGACGCTGTTTTACACTCTTTAGATCCTTCCTATGTCACCGATCTGTCTCAATCGCCAGTCGCACTCCTAGTAAGCCTACCGTAAAGATAATCATGCTCTTTCAATACCTGCGGCATAGACGAGACTGGTAAGCTTCCCCGAATATCCAAACTCCGATTTCGGAGTAAACACATCACGCCTGACCGGATTGTTCACATTAGACGCAGCAAATTCAAGCAAAATGAGAGAGCGGAGAGGATCAAAGCATTGACGCAGTGCCACGGGCCGTTCACGGCCTTTGACCGGGAAGTCATAGACAAGCCCATCGAGGAGCTCGTCCAGGATGTGCACAGGAACGTGTTGCAGCCCATCGACATCCTGCGGACCTACGGCAGGATCGCACTGAGGGCGCACGTGAAGACGAACTGTCTGACGGAGGTCATGGTCTCGGCGGCGGAGGGCTGGGTGCAGGACGGATCCATCAATTTCAAGGGACCCCTGGCCGGCATCCCAGTTAGTCTGAAGGATACGATTATCGTCGGAGGGTTCGATACTACGGTCGGCTACAGCGGTTTCGTGGGCAACAAGGAGCCCGAGGACGGCGCCATCGTGCGCCTGCTCAAGGACGCCGGCGCCGTTCCGTATGTGAAGACGAACCTGCCCATTACCTTGCTCAGCTTCGAGTCTACGAACAACGTCTGGGGCCGGTGCACCAACCCCCATAACAGCAAGTACTCTCCCGGCGGGTCCACCGGCGGCGAGGCGGCGCTGTTGGCCCTGGGTGGGAGGATCGGGATCGGCAGCGACGTCGCGGGCAGCGTACGGGCGCCGGCACATTTCTCCGGCATCTACAGCCTTCGGTGCTCGATCGGGCGGTGGCCGAAGATGGGCATATGCACGAGCATGCCCGGCCAGGAAGGCGTGCCCAGCGTCTACAGTCCCATGACAAGGACGCTGAACGACCTCACGTACTTCACGCGGTCGATGATCGAGATGCAACCGTGGAAGTACGACCCCTCGGTCCATCCGCTGGCGTGGAGGCCGGACGTGGGGAAAGAGTACGCGGCCAAGACGAAGTTGCGGGTAGGAATCTTGAGGACGGATGGTGTTGTCGATCCTAGCCCCGCATGCACCAGAGCGCTCCAGAAGACGGAAGCGGCTCTAAGGCGGGCCGGTCACGAGATCATCGAGATTGACCCGCCTTCGCCCTACGAAGCCCTATACCTCGGCGCGCATCTTCTGAACGCCGACGGCTGCAAGATGTTCAAGTCCTTCTTCCGATACGGCGAGTGGAACGACCCGGGAGCCCACCAGTTGGACTGGCTCATGCGACTGCCGCGGCCGTTCAAGTATCTGTATTATCTCTGGGTCAAGTATGTCCGCCGGGACGATATCTGGGCCGGCCTCATCCAGGGGTGGCACGAGAAGACCGCCTTCGAGAACTGGAAGCTGGTTGCGAAACGCGAGGCTTACCGGTATAAGTGGTTTCAGTGGTGGAACAGCGCCGACGTCGACTTTCTACTTACGCCTCCGAATGCCACACCAGCTGTCCCCCACGGTGGTATGAAAGATGCTGTGAGTAACTGCGGCTACACCTTTCTTTTCAACGTGGTAAGTCTCCTCCCCTCGGCCTCATCGTGGAACGGTTAATAATCCTCAAAGCTGGACTATACATGCGGAGTAATACCCGTGACGCATGTGGACAAGGACCTCGATAAACTCCCGGCCGGCTTTAACATAAAGAAGCTGAATGGTGTGGCGCAAGGTGCATACAAGCTGTATGATGCGGAGGCCATGCACGGGCTTCCAGTTGGAATTCAGATCGTGGGGAGAAGGCTGGAAGAGGAAAAGGTGCTGGCCATTATGAAGAGGGTGGAAGAGGCGCTGGGAGAGGATAAGTATAAGCTGCTTGATATCGACTGAATATGTTAGCGTACCATTGCAACGATAGAGTCGATGAAGATACCCTTCGCGCGGTTGCAATTCGAGAAGCAGGCCCATGTTTTATCCCTTAACCCAGCTCTAAATCCGAGTAGATCCCCACAGAGCTTGCTTGCCCCATCGCCTATTAGCAAATCATGTCCTGCTCTTACTGGGTTACACACTCAAAAACCTCTCGAGCCCCTGATTCAGTAGCTCCGATATCGGCCTAGCGTAGGAAGCTAAATCCATCCCGGACGCGGAGGGAGCTCGAATGCTTCATGTTATATAAACCGAGTGCTGGTGTATTGAGATTGCCGTTAGTCTGTAATACGCCCCGCCGTACTTGAATGAGTGCTATACATAGCACGTTGCATCCCACAATGTCAGACAGGAAAGACCACTGGTCTTCAGATGCAAGTCACCCATGCTATACCCTCAAGCAATATTCTAACGGCATGATCAGGCATACCAGAATGCAGCTTCATTCGTGCCGAAACTCGCGGGCAAGATTATGCAATGGCTCGACCCACAGAAAGACGATGTAATCCTGGACATCGGATGTGGTGGTAAGTTGCTGTGACCGTATACTTATGTCCCAGCTTTTCAGATTATCATACCAGTCTTCGATGGTATTCAATACGCCATTCTGACTTACACGTCCCAGATGGGGTTCTCGACCTCCAGATCCACGAGATCCTCGCGCGGGGAAACGGGAGAATCCACGGCACTGACTCCTCCCCGGCTATGATCGAAGCAGCCAGCAAGGCCGCAGAGAGCGTCGGCGCTTCGAAATGCACCTTCGAAGGCAAGTACTGTCCAATTCGCGCCATTGACCCAATAGAAGGGACCACAAATCCACCATGGAAGACGCTCGTTTCCTTCCGGCCACTAACGAAATTCCTGACTCTAGTGAGCGACGCATTGGACCTGATCAGGACGCCGCACTTGCAGACGGGGATCTTCACCAAGGCCTTCTCGAACGCGGCGCTACACTGGATCCTGCGGGCACCGGTGGCCGCGCAGGCGGACTTCTTCCGCGGGGTGCGCTCAGCGCTCGCGCCGGGCGGCATCTTCGCGTTCGAGATGGGCGGGCTGGGCAACGTGGCGGAGATGCGGGCGGGGCTGCTGATGGCGGTGGCGCGGCGCGCAAAGGGGGGACTCGAGGCGGCGCGGCGCGCAGACCCTTGGTTCTTCCCCGATGAGGCGTGGGTCACGGAGATGATGGAGCGCACGGCCGGCGGATGGAGGGTCGACCGCCTCGAGAGGGAGTACAGGCCCACGGTCGCGACGGACCGGGGGGGCGTCGAGGCCTGGGTGCGGCTCATGGGGGCGCAGTTCTTCGAGGCCGTCGAGGAGGGGCCGCTGAGAGAGGAGTGCGTTAGGGAGGCGGTTGACGTTTTGGAGTGCGTGTGCAGGAATCCGAGCGGCGGGTTCCAGATCGGTTATGTGAGGTTGAGGGTGCTGGTTTCAAAGGTATAAGTCCCGCGTACGGATTATGCCGTAATATTGATATATTCTTATACCGCATACGCCATGAAAATAAGTAATCATCCGTATTATGTGTAATACTACAGGGTATTTCTACTAACGACAGAGAGGGAATAGACCCACGACGCTGCACAAGTTCAGGGGTATCCTAGTTCTGCCCTTTCCCTTGTGCCTGGCAGTTCCACGAGGCTCTGGTCTCTGAGGGTTGCTTCATACGGGGCCGCCAATCCTGGCTGCGGATAAGGCTTATTGTAAGCCTCTGGAGGTATGTATTGCGTTTGATGAACCTCGGGCTGCGCAGGTGCTAGCTTGTTCCGTTTCCGAACCTGCATCCCGAGGAACGCTAAGGCCCCGGCGACGCCGAGACCTAACGGTATTCCAACTCCAAGGCCGATTGCCACCGTAGTGGTTTCTTTCGTCGACGCCGTACCACCCTCGCCTTCCGGAGGAGACGAAGACACCGTGGGTGGGGACGCAGCGTCTGGGGAGGCATCTGGAGTAACGCTCTGGGAAATAGTGGAAGTAGAGCTTTGGGAAGCAGCGGTCGTGGTGGCTGTCTTTCTGGGCGGAAAGTGGACCTCCGTCGCGACTGGGAGTAGAAAGGTCTCAACCCCCGGGTCCTCACAACAAGTTGTTGATCCGTTGTTACCACAACAGTAATCCTGGCCGGCGCAGTGCCAGAAAAAATAAAGTCCTACTTCACTACCTATGCGAAATACGTTAGTTCGAGGCAGCCCATCTTCCAGATAACCGCCACTGATGCGGCGGCTCATCTTGTAAAGCCACCTACTTTCTATTCCGCGACAATAGTTGTAACATGGAGCCGACCAGTTCTCGTCAGTGCAACCTTGCTGGCTTATCAAATTATCCACCACGGCGTCTAAACAGAGTCCGTTCGACATGCAGTAATCCCGGGGGCTGCAACAATTGGTAACTTCTACGTCGAGATCGCAAGGCATCCAAGCCTCGACCGGCGCATCTTGTACGAAGGCCCACGGACGGCCCTTGCTGTTGTAGCAAATGGCACGGACTGCCGGATATAAAAGCTAGCCAGACAGCATCCATAAAAAGGAAATTCGCCCGCGAATAACCTGCCTCTGAGTATTCGGCATCATTGTATGGTAAAAAGTGCGGAGAACGAGCTGAAGATATGAGGAATGATATTCCAGGGTGCGAAGAGAGGGTCACTCAAGAGATGTTAAATAGCAGGATCCAGCATATCATTACCGCATTAATAGCAACAGGACAAGCTCCCAGCTGCAGTTGGAGATGTGGGCCGAGCCGCCGAAGGATGTGATCTGAACAAGTCCAGGGACTTGCATCCAACCACGAGGCCAAGCCGCTGTCCGTTTCGGCTCTCGCTGGGGCGGCTATGCAGTGATGCTTATTAAATATGCCTTACGATTACAGTAATTAATGTTATAGGCAGAGCAGCTCCAAAAGACACATTCACCACGGCTGAAGAACAGCTTATAAAAGACAACGAAATATGTCATATGTGCCCGGGTGCGATAACCTTACACAATAAGCGGTACCGGCAATAACGCTAACCTAAAATGGTAGTATACCCCATAAAAGCTAAAGTTCAAGTTATATGGCCGGCCATTTCAAGTCCATTTTTTCAAGATCACTTACCCTAAATGCAGATACCGCTTATTGTGTAGGTTTATCGCACCCGGGCACATATGTGCGTCTATCGCTAATACGGTGTACGACAGATGCTGTCTTTTGGATTCCGAACTGGACATCAATCCAAGGCGATTTTCCTTGCTCTCAGCCAAGACGCCAAGAGAATGTTGGTTCTGTGATACAAAGCATCCGGGTTGCAGCGTCTAATCAAATTATACGGAAATATGGGGGCCACGCGCCGAGCGCTACGGGACGCCGTCTTTTCCTCATAACGTCCACACCCACCTGCCGGGCGGTCGGTACCCCAGGCAAGAAGGATTTTCAGCTCTGACGGGACACCCTGAGATGCGTTGCAACTCGTCACAAACTGCGCCTCTGGCAAGACTGAATGCCGCTGGCACCTGATTAGGGATATAGTCCAAGCTCATGCACGACCCTATATATGATCAGGCCCGTATTCCTTCTAACTACCTTATCTTGGCTACGATAGAAAAGTCAAGAGGCCGGATTGCCTCGCTACAGGAAAGAAAGCCCAAAGCCAAGCGCCGATCACCAAGAACCCCCCAATAATAAGGCAAGGGTTGGTGTTTATCGCTAACTGCGTGTGAGTAGGGCGATAGCGACAAACGCAAGCAAAATGATGAGCAACTGCATGTTTGCCGCGCCAGTGACTAGAGTGAACGTTAAGTTTTTTACGATATATATATATATATATATAGAGCCGTTTTAAAGATACTAGCAACGTAATAAAATTTTTTAAATTAGGAAAACTTTATACGAATTAAAAGAATCCTTATTTCATCATAAAAGACATTTATTAATAAATTAATAAATAAACTTTAACTTTATTTATTATAAATCGTATTATTTTTATAACGGATAAGTTAGTTAACTAATTAATATATTTAAACGTACGGTGTATATTAACAGTCGTAATATAGAAATCTACGTAATAAAGTAATTAAATTACGTTTAATAATAGTAAATAAATAAAGATAATTTAAGTAATTAACCTATATTTAAAGCTAGTATTATTTAAATATAAAAGACATAATAAACGTATATCTTCTTTTTTAATTTTCTATTAATTACTTTAATTATTAGTAATTATAACGAATTAATATAACCTTAAATTCTCTTTAATAAATAAATCGCTTATAATTAAAGAACTGCGTAACTTTTAAATCTATTCGATCTTATTTTCTTATAACTCGGGCGTATTAAAAAGGCTAAGACTTATTACATTATAATAAATTTATTTATTAATTTTTTTTACGTAAAGTATAATATGAATATATATAATAAGAAATCTCAACATTTTATTAATTATCTGATTTACTTAGTTAATTAACTATAAATTTTAAGATATAATAAGTTGGTTTAATATTTTTTATTATCGAAATAATTAAAAATTAATTTAAGAGATAATTTTATATATTTTAATTTAACTATTTAAGTTTATATAATAAATATTTCTAAAATTTTAAAGAATAAAATACGATCTAAAGATATATAATTAAAAATATCCAAGTTGGCGAGCTAGCTAGCTATTAGCAAACTCAGACCTTTACTAGCTTTTTAATATTTTTTTTCAAAGTTTTCTAAGATATATACTAACTCGTTGAAAATTAACTAATTAAATATTATATTCTTTTAACGAACTAGTAAAGCTTAAGTTATAATTATACGAAAAAAAGATTTATTTAATACGCTTTTAATAAAATTATTAATTTTCTTTATATTTTTATAAATTAAATTTATAAATAAAAATAAATTTCTTACGTAATAAAATTAAGCTTAATAAACTTAATATTGTAAATATACTTTCGAATATAAGATAATATATATATAAGTTTTTTATTTCACTAGAGGAAACGTAACCGTGGAATAAAATTAAACAAATAAATAGATTGTGGTATCGGTTACTAAGCTTTACTAAGCCTTAACCTTTTTACAAATTGCCTTATTATATAAGCCTTTATTAATAACCATTTTTAACCGAATTCTGGACGGTTTTCGTAATCCGGAATAACCGGATAAATTATCGTTTGTAATTTTTTAGCTTATATCGAATTAAAAGTTAAATTTCGAAATTTTTAAACCTTTTGCCGTTTATATTTAGTTTTCCCAGCAGTTCCTTTATACGGTCGATATTTTTTATTATAAGGTCGTTTAATTTTTAATTATTTTTGCTTATATAAATTAAATCGTATCCGAAAATTAAAAGCAGAATCCGATTTTTTTGGGAAAAATCGGTTGGATCGACGGAAGTATCGATATTTTTAATTCGTTTTAAAGTTTTATTAAGTTTAAAGATTTTAAAAAAAACGTTTTCCGTAAAAATTTTATAGTTACGGAATACCGGTATTTTGTAATAGGAATTATCCGGCATATTTTAGCTATTTTAATAAATAGGGATTCGAAAAATTATAAGATCGATTAAGATTAAAGGTAACTGGTTTAAAGTTTTTAACCTTTTTTCCTGGTTGATATTTAATATTTTTAATCGTAGGACTGGTAAAGGGTTGTAAAGCTATTTTATACGGATTTAAGGTTTACTGCGAAAAGCTTAATATCTTCTAAGTTATTATATTTTAGGAGATTTTTTTTGCCGAACCGTAAAATTAAAAGGTATAAGGTTTATTAAGGTCGAAATTTGTCGGCATTACGTAAATAAATTTCCTAACCGATATTAATCGAGAAATTACGTATTTACGGAGATTTAACAGTCGATTTTGGAATAAGGTTTTTCGTAACCGAAACGTATAATATATTATTACCGTAAAAACTATTAATAATTACCGTATTTAAAAATATTAAGTAAAGTATTTATCGTATTAATTATTAGTATAATTACTTCGTATTTTTAACTTAGCTTAAATAATACGGCTTAAACCTAACGACCTTATATATAAGTTTTTTAATTTTTTATATAAATAATTAATTAAAATATTATAATAATTTTAATAATATATAAGGTTATTAAGTTTAAGCCGTATTATCTAGGCTAAGTTAAAAATTCAAAATAATTATATTAATAATTAATACGATAATTATTTTACTTAATATTTTCGAATACGTTAATTATTAATAGTTTTTACGGTAATAATAAATTATATTTCGGTTACGAAAAGTTTTATTCCGAAACCGATTATTATATAATACCGACAAACTTCGACTTTAATAAACCTTATACCTTTTAACTAGTTTAATAAAAGGAATCTTAAATAATAACTTAAGAAATATTAAACTTTTCGCAGTAAATTTTAAGTTTATATAAAATAATTACTTTATAACCTTTCGCCAGTATTACGATTAGAAAAAGGTTAGGGTTTAATAAAGCTTAATAACAGATAGTACAATTTATTTATTTATTTAATTTAGTTCTACGGTTACGTCTTCTTTAAGAAGAAATTCTAATAATATTAATATTAGTTACGTTATTATATACCTAGACTTTTAATATATTAAATATGGGAAAAATCTATATAATACTTTTATCGACCGTACGAATTTTTATAATTACGTTATAATTATAATGTAATAATTATAACTCGAATAAATAATAAATTATTAAAACTTGCTTTTATAACTAAATTAATAGCCCAATAGCTTAGTAATCGCGAACCTGGATATCTTTTTCAATTATAACAGGCTTAGGCACCCTGTTTCGGTTGGTTTTAAAAAATAGCTAGTTTAAATCCAGCTTGGGCCACCGTTCCTTTAGGTGGCGCCAGCCTAAAAGAGCTGACCAATTGGGGCTTCGGCTCCGCTACCGTGTCGGCGACAATTGAAAAATGGCTGGTAAAACCAGTTACGATTAAGGACGTTAAAAACCAATTAATTAATCGGGTATATTTACCGTTAGTTGCCGTATTACATAATCCGTATTGCATTTTTCCGGCCCTTGGCCAAAAAGGGACGGTTTTTAAGGGGTACTTCCCGGTCGCGTTTATGAAAAAACCAGTTTGTACATGTACTTAATAAATAGATCAGCTCCCTGTATGTATATAGCTAGATACCTTAATAGCACTTTACCTTGCATAACTAAATTAATCTTAAAAGCTTATAATAAAATCTATATACGATAATTACGCTATTATAATTATAAAGACGTTATAATTAAATATTATATATTAAAAAAGATTTGAATTTTTAAAGTTATATATAAAAATATTATTATTATTAATATATTTAAAAATAACTACTTATTTTCAATTACTATTTATAAGAAAAAGATATTTTTATAGGTCTTTTTCTAATTAAGTTAGCGGGATATCTAAAGCTACGAATTCTTTTAAAGCCCTAGCTATAGCTACGCCTACGGCGCAGCCGTAGCTAAGGCTTTTCGTTAAGAAATAACTGTAAAGGTTTAATATATTAACTAAACCTCTTTTAAAAAAATCTTTACAAAAATAATAAAATCTTAAAAATAAAGCCTAATAAAAAGTTATAATTTTTTAACCTTAATTAACGTACTTTTATATAAATCCGAGAAAATTATTATTAATAACTTTAATAATATATATTATATATAAAGTTCTTATAGTTATAACTTATATAATTTAATATAAAATTACAATGTTTACTCTTTAATATATATTTAATTATTTTTAAAACGGAATAATATTAAAAAAAAATTTAAAATTAAAATTAACGTTTAATATAACCTTCTACTACTTACAAGTTAATGTGCAAGGTCGTTAGGTTTAAGCCGTATTATCCAGGCTAAGCTAAAGACACGAACTTATAAGTTAATATAAAAATAACATAACGTTATAAATTAAAATAATAATATATAAAGTATAAAATCGTTTATAACGAACCTCGATATATAATTTGATTTTAATTAAGTAAATATAAATAATATATTAAAAAGTTTAAAATTAATACTATAATTCTTTAAATATCTAATTATTTAAAATTAAACGTTTATTTTTATCCGATAATTTAACCCGTTTTTCACCAATATAAATATTATAAATTTATACCCTAATATTATTACCGTAAAAACTATTAATAGTTGCCATGTTCGAAATTATTAGGTAAAGTATTTATCGTATTAATTATTAATGTAATTACTTCGTATCTTTAGCTCAGCCTAGATAATACGGCTTAAACCTAACGACCTTGTATACCCTAATATTATATATACGGTTAATAACTATATAAAAACCGTACGGCGTTAATTTATTCGTCTTATATTAAATATTATATTTAATAAATAAAGCCGTATTTTACTAAAATAAATAAATAAATATAATATAAATATAATATATAATTTAAATTTTAAAATACTTACTATTTTATTCGTTATAAAAATAATTTTCAAACTTTTAAGTAACCGATTTAATTATTATTTAAATTATACGTTTAAATAAATTAATTATAAAAGGGTAAATTCTTATGTTAATAATATTCTATTTTACTTTTATTCTTAGATTTACAAATACGAAAAAAACTTAAAACGGAAATATATAAACCTATAGTTATTAAATAATATAATGATATTATTTTTAATTTTAAATAAATATCGAATAATTAATTTAATTTTATTATATTAAATATTATATATAAACCGTGATATATTTTAATTATAACTAATATAATATATTTATTATTAGAATAATAAAACTTCCAGCTTAAATATAGTAATATTTATACTTTACGTTTTATCTTTATAAAATATAATAGCCTTTCGTCAGATCGGCGGTTTTATTAAATATAATTATAAAATAAAAATGCGGCATTTTAATATTAATCGGCGTAAAATTAATATTATTATTTTTCTTATATTTAAAAATTAACGTTCGAATTAAACGTATTTAAACTTTTTAATAATAAATATTTCCGAATTATTAAATAATAATATTAAAACTTAAGTTAATATTTTACTTATTATTATGAAAATTATTAATTATATTAATTATAAAGTCCTAATAACTCAGTGGTCGCGAGCCTGGGTAGCTTCTTTTTAATCGCTACAGGCTTAAGCACCTTGTTACGATTAATTACAAAAGCTAATTAATTCGAATCCAGCTTGGGATACCGTTTTCTAGGTAGCGCCAGCCTAGAAAGCTTAACTAATTGGAGTTTCGGCTCCGCCACTGTGTCGGCAACAATTAGGTAGTTAGGGACTCTTAAACCAGCCGCAATTAAGGGCTTTAGGAACTAATTATCAATCATATACGTAATCGTATTTGTTACCGTATTAAAAAACTCCTATTAATCGGGTTTTTTATCCGGCCTTCCAAAAGGTACAGTTTTTGAAAGTACCCTCCGGTCGCGCTTATAAAAACCAATATGTATATATATAGTGGATGGATCAGCTACACTAGATACCTAATGGTACATATTCTCATATTAATTATGAAATAAAAAGTATAAATCTGCTTAATTATTTAATTATTTAATTATAAAATTGAAAATATTTACCGAATTATATAAAAACGTTGCTAAGGTATATAACTTTTAAATATTTTACGAGAATTAAATTTAAATATTTAATAAATTTAAAAAAAACTTATAATTTTCTCTATATTATTATATTTACTAATACTTTTAAATTAAAATAAATATTCCGGATACTAACTAAATAATATAATAAAAAATACCTAATAACTTTTCGATAAAGAATTTATGCAAGGTCGTTAGGTTTAAGTCGTATTATCCAGGCTAAGCCAAAGACATAAAGTAATTACACCAATAATTAATACGATAAATACTTTACCTAATATTTTCGACTACGGTAATTATTAATAGTTTTTACGGTAACGATAAATTATATTTCGGTTACGAGAAGCCTTATTCCGAAACCGATAATTACGTAATGCCGATAAGCTTCGACCTTAATAAACCTTGTAATTAACTATAAATAAATTATATTATTTATACTTTATTAAATATAAAATAAATATAAAATTAAAGTATTTATTATAAAAAAGTTTAAATTATAAAAAAAACCTTTAGCCCGGTAAATTAAAAACCGTATTATTTATAAAAATAAAAAGGTCGTTATAAAGATCTATATAATAAATTCGGATAATAAATAAAACAATATAAAATTTATCGTAAATAATACCGTATAAAATAAAATAGTTATTATATTTTAATTTTACTCTTTTTAAAGGAGACGTAACCGTAGAACTAAATTAAATAAATAATTAGATTATATTATCGGTTGTTAAGCTTTATTAAGCCTTAACCTTTTTACAGACTGCTTTATTATGCCTTTATTAATAATTATTTTTAACCGAATTCTGAACGGTTTTCGCAATCCGGAATAACCGGATAAAGTATCGTTCGTAATTATTTTTATATCGAGTTAAAAATTAAATTTCGAAATTTTTAAGCCCTTTGCCGCTTATATTTAGCTTTTTTAACAGTTTTTCCATAAGGTCGATATTTTTTATTATAAGGTTATTTAATTTTTAATTATTTTTGATTATATAAATTAAATCGTATTTAAAAATTAAAATTAAAATCCGATTTTTTTAGGAAAAGTTGGTTAAATCGACGGAAATATCGATATTTTTAATTTGTTCTAAAGCTTTATTAAATTTAAGAACCTTAAGAAAAACGTTTTCCGTAAAGATTTTATAGTTACGGAATACCGGTATCTTGTAATAGGAATTACCCTGCATATTGTTTTAATTAATAGGGATTCGAAAAGTTATAAAATCGATCGAGGATAAAGGGGGCTGGTTTGGAGTTCTTAACCCTTTTTCCTAGCTAACGTTTAACACTTTTAATCGTAAAACTAGTAAAAAGTTATAAAATAGCTATCTTATACGGATTTAAGGTTTACCACGAAAAGCTTAACATCTGTTAAGTTATTATATTCCAGAAGATTCCCCTTGCCGAACTAGCTAAAAAACATAAGGTTTATTAGGGTTAAAACTTATCGGCATTACGCGATTAATTTCGGGATAAGGCTTTTCGTAACCGAAGCGTATAATTTATTATTACCGTAAAAATTATTAATAATTACCGTATTTGAAAATATTAAGTAAAGTATTTACCGTATTAATTATTAATATAATTACTTTATATTTTTAGTTTAACCTGAATAATACGGCTTAAACCTAATAACCTTAAATATTTTATTTTACTTTTCGATTAATTAAAATATTACTTATATTACTTATAAAATTTCGAACAAAACTAAGCTATATTAATATACGTTATTTAATAGCAAATATATACGTAGAATAAATTTAATAAATTTAAGAAAACGAAACCGTTATATTAGAAAAAAATCTTAATAACTTTATTCTAGTTAAATCTTATTATAACTTATATAAATTTAATTTTATTTATATACTTAAATTTTTAAATTTAGAAATATTTAGATAAAAGCTGCTAAAAACTAATTGGTTAAAAATAATTACTTAAGAAATACTAAAATTATAATATAAAAAACGAGCAAATAATTTATTTTTTACGTAATTATTTCCGTTTAATAATCAAAAATGTAAAGAAATATTTATTTATATTAAATTTAAACCGTTTTTACTTAATACTTTCTTTAAAAATTAAATAAAACTTAAAGTTTTTATTTAATTAAAAACATAATCGAATTAATTAAAACGGGTTACGGATTCGATAAATAATAATATTAAAACTTTTAAAAAACAGTTTTTTATTTACGTTATATCTTTATATTTTAAATCGATATATATAAGTTACTCTCCTTAGAAAAGACGTAACCGTGGAATAAAATTAAATAAATAAATAGATTATAATATCGGTTACTAAGCTTTACCAAGCCTTAACCTTTTTACAAACTGCCCTGTTATGTAAGCCCTTATCGACGACCATTCTTAACCGAATTCTGGACGGTTTTCGTAATCCGGAATAGCCGGATAAATTATCGTTCGTAATCCTTTTCGTATCGAACTAAAAGTTAAATTTCGAAGTTTTTAAGCCTTTTATTACCTATATCCAGCTTTCTTAACAATTCCTTTATACGGTCGATATTTTCCACTATAAGGTCGTTTAATTTTTAATTATTTTTGTTTATATAAATTAAATCGTATTCGAAAATTAAAAGTAAAATCCGATTTTTTTAAGAAAAGTCAGTTGGATCGACGGAGGTATCGATATTTTTGATTCGTTCTAAAACTTTATTAAATTTAAAAACTTAAAACGTCCTCTGTAAAGACTTTACAGTTACGGAATACCGGTATCTTATAATAGGAATTGCCCGGTATGTTTCAGCTGCTTTAATTAATAAAAATTCGAAAAGTCGTAAAATCGATTAAGGTTAAAGGTGGCTATCGTAAAACTAGCAAAAAGTTACAAAGCAGCCATTTTATACGGACTTAAGGTTTACCGCGAAAAACTTAACATTTCTTAAATTATTGTTTGTATTCTAGGAAATTCCCCCTACCGAACTAATTAAAAGGTATAAGGTTTATTAAGGTTAAAGCTTATCGGCATTACGTAATAATCGGTTTCGGAATAAGGTTTTTCGTAACCGAAACGTATAATTTATTATTACCGTAAAAATTATTAATAATTGCCGTATTCGAAAATACTGGGTAAAATATTTATTATGTTAATTATTAATATAATTATTTCGTATCTTTAGCTTAGCTTGGATAATACGGCTTAAACCTAACGACCTTACATATATATAAGTTACGGGTTATTATTAAGTTATAAATATAATAAATCTCGGGGAAAATTACGAAACTATCGTATAATACATTAAATTTTAATTAAAATATATTATATATAACTAATAATATAATAATAAATCTAATAACTTATATTTTAACTCTGTATACGATTTATATACTTTCGTAACTTAAAACTATAAGCCCGATTATAATAACGTTTATAATTATACGTATAACTTATAAAATAGTAAACGATTTTAATTAAGAACTAACTTTATTTCCGTTATTTATAACGTTAATACGGAACTTATTATTTCTTAATACTTTGAATTACTTGATACCGTTTTTATTATTATATTTTATATTCGTATATTTTTTTAACTTTTATATCGTTATAGGAATTACCGAAATTATTAAAATATGACAATACGTAATATAACGTTTTAAATAACATATCGAACATTAAATTTAAAATAATAATTTTCATCGAAATTAAAAGAATTACGAGTTAAGAATAAATAGTACGTATCCGATATTATTAAGAATAATAAGTTCAAAGCCAATTATAATATTAAATTAAAATATAAAAAGAGAAAATATAAATAACTTTAATTAAAACGTAAATTAAAAAATACGTTAGGTTTTAACGTAAGGTTAAGGTTTTAAAACGTAATAAATATATATATTTACATAATATTAATTAAAATTACTAATAATATTATATATTTATTATATTCGTTATTTTCGTTAATACTTAATATGTTAAATTATATATAAAATTCTTATTCAGGATTAATTATATATTACGCCAAATATAATATAAATCTTTTAAAATAGAAAAGTTAATAAATATATATATTATACGTTTTAAATTAAAATCTATTTCAATTATTAATAAATATTACTTTTTAACTTATAATTCTTGATTTATAATACCGATTTAAATATGTTTAAATTAAATCTTCCCGTCCGTTTTTATTAAAATTTCTATATTCACTTTTAAAATATTTTAATTTAAGTACATATATTAATATATAAAGTTAACTTTATAAATAAGTAAATAATATAAATAGCTTTTCGTTAATATTAAGAAAGCTATTTATTTATTACGTATATAACTCTTTTAATATTTATTTCTTTTTAAATACTAATTTAAAAGATTTAAAATCCGGATTTTATAACGGATTTTAATTAAAGTTTTATTATACCCTTCTCGAAAATTTAAGGTTTACCGATATCTTAAATTACGGTTTTTAAGATTTCGTTATCTGAAATAAATAACGCGTAAAATTATAAACCTTTTTTTCATAATATCGCTTTTTTATATAGGTATAATTAAAAAGTATTTTTTTTTCGAAACTTATATAAGGTCGATAGGTTTAAGTTATACTATCTAGGTCAAGTTAAAAATACGAAATAATTCTATTAATAATTAATACGATAAATACTTTACTAAATATTATTAAATATAATAATTATTAATAGTTTTTACGGTTATAATAAATTATCCGTTTCGATTACGAAAAGCTTTATTCCGAAGTTAATTATTACGTAATTTTAATAAACTTTAACCTTATTAAATCTTACATCTTTTAACTTTTCGATCTTATAAACGTTATAAAAAATGCCGTATAAATAATAATATAAAAGATGTTACGCTTTTCGCGGTAAACTTTAAGTCTATATAAGACAGCTTTATAATATTTTACTAATTCTACGATTTTAACCTTAATTAATTCTACGGTTTCTCGAATTTTCCATTAATTAAAACAGCTAAAATATACCGGACAATTTTGATTACAGAATATCCGTATTCCGTAACTATAAAGCCTTTACGAAAAACGTTTTATTAAAACTCTTAAAGCTTTATAAAATTTTAAAACGAATAAAAAATATCGAGACCTCCGTCGATTTAATTAATTTTTATTAGAAATATCGGATTTGATTTTAATTTTCGGATACGATTTAATTTATATAAATAAAAATAATGAAAAGTTAAATAATCTTATAACGAAACATATCGACTTTATAAAAAATTATTAAAAAAGGCTGGAAATAAATAGTAAAAGGCTTAGAAATTTCGAAATTTAACATTTAACTCGATATAAAAAAATTACGAAAAATAATTAATCCGGCTATTCCGGATTACGAAAACTGTCCAAAATTCCGTTAAGAATAATCGTCGATAAAAGTAATAAGAAAGTTAGGTTTTCGTAAAGCCTAATAACTAAGGTAGTATAATCTATTAATTTATTTAATTAAATTATAAGGTTATATATTTTTTAAGAAGATTCCGAAACTTATATTTATATAATAATAATAAATCTCTTTAAAGGAGACGTAACCGTAGAACTAAATTAAATAAATAAATAGATTATACTATCAGTTACTAAGTTTTATTAAGCCTTAACCTTCTTACAGACTGCCTTATTATACTAGCCCCTATCGACGACCATTCTTAACCGAATTCTGGACGGTTTTCGTAATCCGGAGCAGCTAGATAAATTATCGCTCGTAATCCTCTTTATATGGAACTAACAGTTAAACTTCAAAGTTTTTAAGCCTTTTACCGTTTATATCCAGCTTTCTTAACAGTTTTTCTATATGGTCGATATTTTTTACCATAAAATCGTTTAATTTTTAATTACTTTTATTTATATAAATCCAACCGTATTTAAATTTTAAAAGTAAAACCCGATTCTTTGAAGAAAAATTGGTTAAATTAATAGAGGTATCGATATTTTTAATTTATTTTAAAGCTTTATTAAATTTAAGGATTTTAAGAAAAAGGTTTTTCGTAAAGATTTTATAATTACGGAATATCGGTATTTTATAATAAGAATTACCCGGTATATTTTAGCTATTTTAATTAATAAGGATTCGAAAAGTTATAAGATCGATTAAAATTTAAGGTAACTGGTTTAAAGTTTTTAGCCCTTTTTCTTAGCTAATATTTAACATTTTTAATTATAGGATTAGCAGAGGGGTGCAAAATAGCCATTTTATTCGGATTAAAATTTACCGCAAAAAGCTTAATATTTTTTAAGTTATTATCTATAAGACATTTTGTATAAGGTTTACTAGATCGAAAAGCTAAAGGGTATAAAATTTATTAGGGTCGAAATTTGTTAATATTACGCAATAATCGATTTCGGGATAAGGTTTTTCGTAACGGAGGCGTATAATTTATTATTATCGTAAAAACTATTAATAATTATCGTATTCGAAAATACTAGGTAAAATATTTATTATATTAATTATTAGTATAATTATTTCGTATCTTTAGCTTAGCTTAGATAATACGACTTAAACCTAACGACTTTATATATAATCATAATAAAACATTTTAAATAATTATTAAAATTTTCGAAATTTATAGTAAATATCGTAAGATATTTTTAAATTTAATTTTTATATATATTAATTTAATCGTTAATCGACTAAATATAATTATAAACTTTTTTGTTAATATTATAAATATAACGTTTATATTATATATATTATACGACATTTTACGGTTTTATAATTTTAATCGAAATTACGAAATTACTATATTCTTAATGTTATTTATAACTATTCGATAATATTAAAGGGTTCGAATTATATAAGTTTTTAAAAAATAAACGTCTACTAAATATATAGCATAAAAAATATTTATTTCGTAATTTTAAAAATTTATTATTTAGTAATCCGTAATTTTTATATAGTTAATTTTAATCTTATATTGTAATATAATAAAAAAACTAATAAAAGTATATATTATCTTATCATTTTTTAAGTTTAATAAAAAAAGAAATTAAATATTATTATTATATATAAATACATTTTTTATTAACGTTTCGTAAGTTATAAATATATAACTTATATTTCCAATAATTTATTAAATTATTAGTCCGATATTATAGTTAATAAAATAACTATCGATATATATATATATAAATAAATATTTACGAGTTTTAATATATTTTAATAAATTCCGTTTTATTAACACTTTATAATGTTATAACTTTATCGAATAAGTTTATAACGGTAAATAAAATAATTTCTAATTAGTATAAAATTTAAATAAAGATATATAAAATTAAAGTTAATTTACGGAAATTAATATTATAATTAATATAAATTATATCGAAAATCATCTTAATAATGTATATATTTTTATATATAATTTAAGTTTTTATTATATATTTAAATAAATTATAAACGTAATTATTATACTTTTTATCACTAACGTACCATACAAGCGAGCTATACATACAAACGAACTATACACTTTTTTTCATCATTTTAACTCTTTAACTTTAATCACTTATTTTTTAATAACCATAACATAGAACGGCTTACAAAAAAAACGAAAATAAACTTAGCCGTTTAGGCTAAAAAACGAAACCCGAAACTTAATTATAAAAAGCTTAATTCTATTTATAATATCCCATTTACTACCTTAAAAACGCGAATTAATAACAAATATGCCCGACCCGATACCGTCCTTAATTCGCAAAAATTAACGCCGACTAAAAAAAAATCGATTATTAAATAAATCCTTAATTTAAATACGCAAACGTTTTTAATCCGGCGTTAATATATTAAAAATATAACAAATTTATTACTTACGTAACGCGTTATAAAACGCGTTAAGGTTAATTAGGTATCCAACTTTATTAAACGGTAACATAAACTTAAAACGTATTTAAATCGAAAAATAAATTATTAACAGGTTTTATACGAAAATCCAAAAGTATTTCGTAAATAATTTAAGTTTATTCGGATTATAATCGCAAAATACGGTATTATGGAAAAAGATATTTACAACTTTAATAAAATAAAATTTTTAATAAATTTTTTTATAATAATAGATATAATAATTATAAATACCGAAAAACGTAAAAAACCTAAATAAACGTAATAAAAAAATAAGGAATAATTTACGGTAATACAAACTATTAACTTTTAAAACTGGGCCTTACCCTTATTTATTATCTTTACCGGGAAAAACCATTTTTTTCGCTAGTTCGCGGATAATTTATTTTTACCCAATTAAAGGATTACTATAAACGAAAACGGCTAAATAATAAATAAATTAAATTTAAAATAAATTAAACATTTTGATAAATATATTAAAATACGTATTAAAAATTCGAAATATTTCCTTATTTTTAACGGTTATAAAAGTTATTATTTAATCGAATTCGAAAATTATTGCAAAACTAATAACATTATTATACTTTATATATTTACCTATTTTTCTTATCGGTTTTAACCTTTAAACGTATCCTGTTTTTCCGTATTAAAACGCGTTTATTCGTTATATATCAAAGGTTTTATACGACGTTACGTTACTTATATTACCAAGAAAAATTTTATCGCCGACTTTTACAACGTATTTAAAACTGCCATAACGACCGATAATATCAAATCCGGATTCGCAAAAACAAAACTTGTTTTATTTGATCTTAATCGTATCTTTTCCGAATTAAAAATTCCAGTTATACTTATACCAACCGTCTTTTTACTTACCTTTACCAATTCCGTTATTGCCTTACTTGCAAAAACTCCTAAAAATGTTATTAAAATAATTTAATAAAGACGTTATTTATAAAGGAAAATCAAAAATTACCAGGGTAACTTACCGACAAAAATATTGAAATCGGTTAATTTTTTAACAAAAAGTAACCTGTTATTTTTATACAAAATCGCTTTTTTTCGGGAAAAAAACGGTTACTTTCGTAAAACGAACCACGTTTTTAATAAACGCCGGAAAATCAAAAACAAACGTTTTTGAAAAGAAAAAATACTTACTATAAAAGAAGTATAAGCTTTTATAGCTATAAAGGAAAGTAATAATAAACAATCGCAACTGGTAACGGCCGAAAAAAATCGTTGCAAAAAGGTTTAAGCGAAAAAACGGAAATATAACGTTTGCGGTAAGCCCGGATATAATATACGTACTTGTAAAAAAGATATAAAGGCATTTAACGATAAAGAATCCGATTAGTTTAAATTAATTTAATATATTATAGTTGTTTAATTCGAATTTGTTATCGCGACGTACCAAAAAGTGTACAGCTTACTTATATGTACAGCTTGCTTATATAGTACGCTAAATAATAATAATATTATTATAATAATTACTAAATATTAAGTACTATATGAAAATATTTATATAAAAAAAGTTAAAAGTAATATAAAAAAACTAGTTTTATTTTAAATTAATTAAAAATAAAAATGAAAATAAAAGTAAAAACAAAAATTATAAGTTAAAAGAAATAAAATAAAGTCCGTATATTAAATATTATCCTGATATATTACTAATTATAATAAAAAATAAAAAGGAATTTATACTATATAAATAATCTCCCCAGAGAAGACGTAATCGTAGATCTAAATTAAATATATGGATAAATTATGCTATCGGTTATTAAGCTTTACTAAGCCCTAACTTTCTTATAAGCGTCTTATTCCAAGGTGATTTTAAACAGCCCTGTTATACAAACCCTTATCGATGACCATTTTTAACCGAATTCTGGACGGTTTTCGCAATCCGGAACAGCCGGATAAATTATCGTTTGTAATTTTCCTTATATCGAATTAAAAGTTAAATTATAAAATTTTTAAACCTTTTACCGTTTATATCCAGCTTTTCCAGTAATTTTGTATACGGTTAATATTTTTTACCATAAAATCGTTTAATTTTTAATTATTTTTATTTATATAAATTAAATCATATTTAAAAATTAAAAATAAAATCTAATTTTTTAGGAAAAATCGGTTAAATCGACGGAAATATCGATATTTTTAACTTATTTAAAAGTTTTATTAAATTTAAAAACTTTAAAAAAATCGTTTTCCGTAAAGATTTTATAATTACGAAATACCGGTATTTTGTAACAGGAATTACCTAGTATATTTTAGTTATTTTAATTAATAAAAATTCGAAAAATTGTAAAATTAATCGAAATTAAAGTCGTAAAATTAATAAAAGGTCGTAAAGTAATTATTTTATACGGATTTAAAATTTACCGTAAAAAACTTAATATTTTTTAAGTTATTATTTATATTTTAAAAGATTCCCCTTACCGAACTAGCTAAAGGATATAAGATTTATTAAAGTCGAAGCTTGTTAATATTATATAAATAAACCTTTTAATTAATATTAATCGAGAAATTACGTATTTACGGGAACTTAGTAATCGGTTTCGGAATAAGGCTTTTCGTAACCGAAACGTATAATTTATTATTACCGTAAAAATTATTAATAGTTACCGTATTCGAAAATATTAGGTAAAATATTTATCGTATTAATTATTAATATAATTATTTCGTATTTTTTACTTAGCCTGCATAATACGGCTTAAATTTAACGACCTTATATAATATATAAATAAAACTTACGGATAATTAATAAATAATGAAGAAATTCGAAAATAATATATATAATTAAGGTTAAGATATATACGAATTTTAAATTTACATAATTATAAATATATTAAAAAATAAGTTTATATATATTATTAAATATTAACATAAAAATTAATAATATTTTTATATAATAAAATAATAATAGATAAAAAAAGAATTAATAACCGTTTATAAATTATATAATAATTTTTTCTTTATTACGAATTATTTAATATAATTTATGTAAGGTTGTTAAGTTTAAGCCGTATTATCTAGGCTAAGTTAAAGATATAAAGTAATTATATTAACAATTAATACGATAAATATTTTGCTTAATATTTTCGAATATGGTAATTATTAATAGTTTTTACGGTAATAATAAATTGTATTTTAATTGCGAAACGCTTTATCCCGAAACCGATTACGTAATGCCGATAAGTTTCAACCCTAATAAACTTTATACTTTCTGGCTAGTTTAATAAGGGGAATCTTAAATAATAACTTAGAAGATATTAAGCTTTTTGCGGTAAATCTTAAATCCATATAAAATAGCTGCTTTATAACTTTTCGCCAGTTTTACGATTTTTTTAATTTCGATTAATTTTAAGGTATTTTTTTAAACCTTTATTAATTAAGATAACTAAAACATGCCGGTTAAATCTAAATATAAAATCCCAGTATTCCTTATTTCCGGAATTTCGACGGAAACGGTTTCGATTAAATTATCCGATTTAAATAAAATAATCGGCCGAATAAAATATATCGATATTTTTATCGATATTAATAAATTTTCCGAAAACAATCGGGTTTTATTTTTAATTTTTAATTACGATTTAATTTAAAACGGAAAAAATAATCGATTTTTACGTAAATTTATGTTAAAAAATATCCGGCTTATAAAAAAATAAAGATAACGGGTTTAAAACGTCGAAGTTTAATTTTTAAATCGATATAAAAAGGATTACGAACGATAATTTATCCGGTTACTTCGGATTGCGAAAATTATTTAGAATTCCGTTAAGAATGGTTATCGATAAGGGTATAATTAAGCAGTTTAAAGTTATCTTAAAGTAAAACATTTATAAGAAGGTTAGGGTTTAGTAAAGCTTAATAACCGATAGTATAATTTATTTATTTGTTTAATTTGGATTTACGGTTACGTTTTCTCTAAGGAGATTCAGTTTAATTTATAAATTTCCTTTAATAAATATTTATTAAATAATATTGTTATAATCATTTTAACTACTATCTTATATTTTATTATATTTTAATACTTAAATTTAACTAATTTAAAATATCATAATGATTAATAAGCCGTTGTTGTAGAATATTTATAATGTTTATTATTTAACTTTAATATATTAAATATATAACGACTTTATAACTTATTTAATATATTGCGATACGTTTCGGAATTAAGTAAAGGTTTAATTTTATTAACCGGTTAAAACATTTAAAATAGATTTAAATCGACAATAAATTATTAAACGGTTATATGCGAAAATGTAAAGATATTTCGTAAATAATTTAAAGTTATTCGAGTTATTATTACGAAAAACGGTATCGTAAAAAAGAATATTTATAATTTCAACGAAAAAAAGTTTTTAATAAGTTTTTTTTATAATAATACATATTAGAATTATAAATACCGAAAAACGTAAAAAACTTAAATAAGTAAAACAATAAAATAAGGAATGATTTATAATAATATATATTATTAATATTTAAAGTTAGTCCTTATTTTTATTTCTTATTATTACTTAGAAAAACTATTGTTTTTACTAATACGCTAATAATTTATTTTTATTTAATTAAAAGATTACAATAAACGAAAACGGCTAAATATCAAGTACATTTAGAATAAATTAAACATTTCGATAAATATATTAAAACGCGTATTAAAAATTCGAAATGCTTTATTTAACGGTAATAAAGATTAATATTCGATTAAATTCTAAAATTACTATATAATTAATAATATTATTATATTTTATAAACTTACTTATTTTTTTAATAACTTTAATCGTTTAACGTATCTTCTTTTTCCGTATTAAAATACGTTTATTCGTTATATATTAAAAGTTTTATATATTATTATATAACTTATATCGTTAAGAAAAATTTTATAACCGGTGTTTATAATATACTTAAAGTTATTATAACGACTAATAATATTAAATCCGAATTAGCAAAAACGGCATGTATTTTATTTAATTTTAATTATGTTTATATCGATATCTTTCTACTCGCTTTTATTAATTCCGTTATTTCCTTATTTATAAAACTTTTTAAAAATATTATTAAAGTAATTTAACGAAAAAGTTAGTTATAAAGAAAAATTAAAAATTATTAAGGTAATTCGTTAATAAAAATATTTAAATCGGTTAATCTTTTAATAAAAAATAACTTGCTATTTTTATATAAAAATACTTTTTTTTAGAAAAGAACAGTTGCATTTACGAAATAAAGTAGATTCTTAATAAACGGCGGAAATTAAAAATATATGTTTTTAAAAAAAGGGAACGTTTACTATAAAGGAAGTAAAAGTTTTTATAATTAAGAAAAAAGTAATAATAAGTAAGTATAATTAATAAAAGCTAAAGATAATTATTATAAAAAAGATTTAAACGAAGAAACGGAAATATAACGTTTACGATAAGCCCGGATATAATACGCGTATTTATAAGAAAGTTATAAAGATATTAATAAAAAATTTAATTAATTTAAATTAATTTATTGCGTTTTAATTAATTTATTTAACTTTATTATTATAAAGTGTTAAAAAAAGCGCGATTCGTTTATATAAGTGATTTACTTATATAGTACGTTAATATATTAAATATAATTATTAATAATACTGTAAATAATAAACGTTAAATAAACCTGATAAATTTGAAATTTTCGGCCAAATGAAAAAATCATTAAATTTATTTATAATACCCCTTAAAAATAAGTAATAAAGACCTAATCTTAAAAATAACTATAACTATAACTAAAATAACGTTAAAACGGATAATACAAACTCGATTTTAAAAATAATAAGAACTATTACTATTACGTAATTACTAGAACTTATAAGTATTCTTAGAAAAATTTAAAGATTATAACGTTAAGTAAGGAATATTAAGAGATTATAAAATAATACTAGTTCTAAGAATAATACGACATAAAGATAAGGTATAATAAAATAGTTATAATAAAAATAAATTGATTAAAATATATAACGTTATTAGATAAATTTAAATATTAACGTTAAACGCCAAAGTTTTATAATATATACTCGGTAACGAAAATTTCAATTAATATTTGAAATTTTCTATATATAAAGGATTTGTATTAAGTTTTTATTAAATATAGTTTTAAATACTAGGATTTTTATATTTATATTTAATATTTCTTATATAAATTTTTTATATTACGTAATTATTAATTTATCATAATAACTTCCGGTTTTAATATCGCTATAATAAATTTTTTATTTACCTTAATTATTTATAGATTATTTTTAATGTTTATTATTATTCGAAAAGATTTTCCTTACGTTTATAAAGGGGTATACGTTATTTTTTATTAGCATTTTATTTTTCCTTTAATAATAAGGATTTATTTTAATTAAACTTAATAATAAACGAAATATTAGACGTTTACAAAATAAAAGCTAACGGCGTTATTTTAATAAACTATAACTTTTTAATTTATAATATTATCGTTCTCCTTAAAAAAGACGTAACCGTAAAACCATATTAAACAAATGGATAAATTATACTATCGGTTGCTAAGCTTTATTAAGCCTTAATCTTTTTATAGATTGCTTTATTATGCCCCTATCGACGACCATTTTTAACCGAATTCTGGACGGTTTTCGCAATCCGGAATAACCGGATAAATTATCGTTTTTAAATATTTTTATATCGATTTAAAAATTAAATTTCGAAATTCTTAAGCCTTTTGCCGCCTATATTTAGCTTTTTTAACAGGTTTTCCATACGGTCGATATTTTTTATTACAAGGTTATTTAACTTTTAATTATTTTTAATTATATAAAATAAATCGTATTTGAAAATTAAAAGTAAAATCCGATTTTTTTAAGAAAAGTTGGTTAAATCGACGGAAATATCAATATTTTTAATTTATTTTAAAATTTTATTAAACTTAAAAACGTTAAAAAACAATGTTTTCCGTAAAAACTTTATAATTACGGAATATTAATATTTTATAATCAGAATTACCCGGTAGATTTCAGCTATTTTAATTAATAGAAATTCGAAAAAGTAATTTAATATTAAATACTTTTTACGTGGTTATCGTATTAACACCTTTTTATTAGTTGTAAAATCGATTAAGGTTAAAAATAACTGATTTAAAGTTCTTAGCCTTTTTTCCTAGTTAATATCTAATATTTTTAATCGTAGGACTAGCAAAAAGTCGCAAAGCTATCTTATACGGACTTAAGGTTTACCGCGAAAAACTTAATATCTCTTAAATTATTATCTGCATTTTAGGAAATTCCCTTTACCGAACTAGCTAAAGGGTATAAGATTTATTAAGGTTAAAGCTTATTGGCATTACGCAAATAAGCCTTTTAACCGATATTAATCGAAAAATTACGTATTTACGGGAACTTAATAATCGGTTTCGGAATAAAACTTTTCGTAACCGAAACGTATAATTTATTATTAACGTACCATATAAGCGAACGGCCCAAATAAGCGAGCGGACCAAATTTCTCAGTTTTCTAAGTTTTTAACTTAATTTATATATTTCTTAATATTAACATTATAGAACGTCTTACAAAAAAAATCTAAAATGAACTTAGCCGTTTAAGCTAGGAAATAAAATTAAAAACTTAATTATAAAAAGCTTAGTTCTATATACGATATTACCGAAATTACCTTAAAGGCCCGATATTGCGGTAAATACGCCCAAACCGATATTATCCCTATTTCGCGAAAATTAACGCCGACCTAAAAAAATTCGATTATCGAATAAATTTTTAACTTAAATACGTAAATGTTTTTTATCCGGCTGTAATATATCAAAAATATAGCGAATTTGCTACTAACCTAGTACGTTACGATATGTATCGGGATTAATTGGGTATTTAATTTTGTTAAATAATAATAAAAATTTAAAACGCGTTTAAATCGAAAAATAAATTATTAAAAGGTTTTATGCGAAAATCTAAAGATATTTCGTAAATAGTTTAAATTTATTTAGATTATAATTACGAAATACGGTATTATAAAGGAAAATATTTATAATTTTAACGAAATAAGATTTTTAATAAGTTTTTTTATAATAATAAATATAATATTTACAAATACCGAAAAACGTAAAAAACTTAAATAAACGTAATAAGGGAATAAAGAATAGTTTATAGTAATACAGGTTATTAATTTTCAAGGTTGGCTTTTATCCTTATTTATTATTTTTACCGGGAAAAATTACTTTTTTCGCTGGTTCGCCGATAACCCACTTTTATCCGATTGGAGGATTACTATAAACGAAAACAGCTAGATAATAAATAAATTAAGTTTAAAATAAATTAAATATTTCGATAAATATATTAAAACGTATATTAAAAGTTCGAAACGTTTTTTTATCTTTAACGGTTACGAAAACCATTATTTAATCGAATTTAAAGATTATTATAAAATTAATAATATTATTATATTTATATATTTACTTATTTTTTATTGGTTTTAACCTTTTAACGTATTTTATTTTTCCGTATTAAAACGCGTTTATTTATTATATATCGAAAATTTTATATAACGTTACGTTATTTATATTATTAAAAAGGATTTTATCGCCGGCTTTTACAATACGTTTAAAGCTATTATAACGACCGATAATATTAAATCCGGATTTGCAAAAGCGGAACTTATTTTATTCGATTCTAATCGTATTTTTTCCGAGTTAAAAGTTTTAATTATATTTATACCGACCGTTTTTTTACTTATTTTTATTAACTCCGTTATTTCCCTATTTGCGAAAACTTTTAAAAATATTATTAAAACAATTCGATAAGGACGTTATTTGTAAAGAAAAATTAAAAATTATTAAGGTAACTTGTTAATAAAAATATTTAAATCGGTTAATTTTTTAACAAAAAGTAACCGAATACTTTTATACGAAAACGTTTTTTTTCGGGAGGAAAACGGTTATTTTCGTAAAACGAATTATGTCTTTAATAAACACCGAAAAACTAAAAATATACGTCTTTAGGAAAAAGAAATATTTACTGTAAAGAAAATATAGGCTTTTATAACTAAAAAGGAAAATAATAATAAGCAATTGCAGCTAATAAAGGCCGAAAGTAATTATAATAAAAGGGTTCGGACGAAAAAACGGAAATATAATATTTACGGCAAGCTCGAATATAATACGCGTATTTGTAAAAAGGTTATAAAGATATCTGACAATAAGGAATCTAATTAGTTTGAATTAATTTATTACGTTATGGTTAATTTATTTTAGTTCGTTATCGCGAAGTACCAAAAAACGGTCCGCTTGCTTTTTTGGGCCGTTCGCTTATGTAGTACGTTACCGTAAAAACTATTAATAATTATTATATTCGAAAATATTAAATAAAGTATTTACCGTATTAATTATTAATATAATTACTTCGTATTTTTAACTAAGCCTAGATAATACGACTTAAACCTAATAATCTTATATAATATTATCGTATTATTTATTATTAGAATATAATCGTTATATAATAACGTAATATTTAAATATTATTAGATATATTATAAAAAAACTCGTTTTTTATTTATAATAAATACATCGTAAAACTTTTTAAATTCTTTTATTTTACTAATTTCTTTTTTAAATTTATTAAGTATTATAATATTATCGAAATAAGTAATTACTATTTAAGTTAACGTTATAAATACGTTAAACGCTTAAATATTTATATTAACGATTAAATTCAATATTTAAAATATTTAAATTTTTTTCAGTTATATATTAATATTAATTATTATATTTAATATTTATATTAAGATATGTGTAATGGCTAAAGGAATTAGGTGTAAGGGGTTCTTAAGGTAACGAAGGGGTAGACACGGCAGACCTACTATTTATATGTATGTAGCTCAGACTTAGCTCTTCTATATCTTTTTACTTATAACAGGAAGCAAAAGCGAACAACCTAGATCGATTAGAATAATAGCGATATTCCGAATTGCAACGCGTTTCTTAACATAGTAGTATTTTTTAGTTTCTATTTTTTGATATTTTTAACCGTTATTTAACATTTAAACCTACTTATTTTATACATAATTCGAAGTACCGTTTAAAGGGAGGCGTAATAAAAGTAGGAAAGAAAATAAAAAAATTAGGTTCGGCGCGAAAGAGCGTATAATAATAACGGCAACTAAATATCCCGGCCTTAAGAAAAAAAGTATTACGGGTACCTTTAAATCGCTTCGAAAAAAAAAAACGTTTATAAAACGTAACGGATTACGGCCGAATATTAAGTAAAAAAGATTCGTCGGCGTAATTAACGTCCGAAAAAACTGCCTAAGAACGGCAAAAAGTTTAGCTATCGATTAATAACGAGAAAATCTGCTATTTCGTAATAAAGGAAGTTTATTATTTAGTAATAAAAAAAGTTTACTAATTCGGTAATAACGTTAACGAAAATAATTACGATAATAAAGAATTCGGATAATTAAATTTAAGGCTTTAATTTAAAATAATTTATAAAGGCGTTCGCTAAGCTGTCGAACGAAAATAATGTTACCGCGAAGAAAATAAATACGTATTTAAATTGAAAATATTTCGATTTTAAACTTAGCGACAAAAATCGTTTCCGCGGTAATAATAATTAGGAGATATAGAAAACGGCCTTTTAAGTTACTTTAATAGCGATTGGTTATCGGGACGGTAATTTGGCCAAGTTTACCCATATTAATAAAGCTAAATTAGCCGCCGCCGTTATCGCTAAGATTAAGGAAGGTCTTATGGTAATCGTTGCCGGTCTTATAAAAAATACGAATATATTTAAAACTTTAAAGCGTTTATACGGAACTAAAAGTATCGATTAATAAATAAATATTTTCAATTAGCTGTAATTTTTTCGATAAGATCCCAAAAAGCTAGCTTTTAACTATATCGTCGAATTTAAACGCTTAATCCGCCGTTATAACAAAATCGAAATGCCTGTTAACGTTAGCCAGTAAATCACCCTTTTTTTTAATACTATTCGAAATAAGAAACATAAGGGCGTTGCCGGCTGGAAGTTACGGATAAAGGGGATATTTCGTTAATACCCGACCATAACGGTTACTTAGGTTCTTAACGATTTCATCGCCGAGTTTCGAGGTAAGGAAAGCAAGAAAAAGTCGAAAAAATAGAGTTATAACGCCAGGTAGGACGATCGAAATGGTAAGCCTTTATGGAACAAAAAAGGCGAGCCTTTTTGTTGGAATTATAACGAATACGGTTATAAGGTAAAGGATTGCCCGAAAGTAAAGAGGAAAAAGGACGACAATAAAAGCGACGAAAAGAATGGAAGCTAGGTTTATTACGGCGAAGCTTACTTTGTTCCTAACGGCTTAGAGGACCTGTATAACCAGCTTTTTAAGAAGTATTAAGCTGGCTATTAATGAATAAGGGCGCTAGGACGGAAGCCTGAAGGCTTGAGGGCGCCGGCGAAGCTGTGAATAGCTTTAAAGGCCTTGAAAAATCCCTTTAGCCATGAGGGCGTATTGGGATATATGTGGTGGCTAAAGAAATTGGGTGTGGGGGGTCCTTAGGGTAACTGAGGGGTGGACGTAATAGACCTACTATTTGTATATATGTAGCCCAGACCTAGCTTTTCCATACCTTCCTACCTATAATAGAAAGTAAAAGGGAATAACCTAGATCGATTAGAATAATAGCGATATCCCGATTTACAACGCGTTTCCTGATAACTTATATAATATTAAACTGGTTATAAAATTAATAAATTAAAAGAGTGAAGTAATTATCCGGTTATATTATAATTTCCGTAATATCGAATTTATTTATTAACGTTTTTTACGATATTATTAAAATATAGAAAGTATTAACGGGTAACGAATTTTAAATTTATATATTTAAAGTTTTTATAATAAAACTATATAAGAACTTAATAATATACAGTAGTTTTTAAATACGTTAAAAATCCGTAAATTAGTTTAGGACATTATAAGATATTCTTTGTAATTAAATTATGTTTTTTTAGTTATTATTTATTAACGCGTTTCGTAATTTTTAGTTTTCCAGGCAATTTAAAAATGTAAATATTTCTTTTTACTTATTATATAAGGTTTTTACTAACGTTTTTAAATGTATTACTTTATATTACTTATTAAATTCCCTAGAGGAGACGCAATCGTATAACTAAATTAAAAAAATTAATAGATTATGCTATTTCGATTATTAGGCTTTATTAAACCTTTTTTGCAGCCCTTATTAACAACTATTTTAACGAAATTTTAAACGGTTTTCGGAATCCGGAATAACCGGACAAACTATCGTTCGTAATCCTTCTTATATCGATTTAAAAGTTAAACTTCGACGTTTATAAATCCGTTATTATTCTCTGTTAATTTTGCTAATAATTTCTTTATAAACCGGATATTTTTTAATATAAATCTAGGTAGAAATCGATTATTCCTGCCGTTTTAAATCGTATCCGAAAATCAAAAATGAAATCCGATTTTTTTACAAAAAGTTATTAATATTAATAAAGATATCGATATATTTTATTTGGCCCATTATTTTATTTAAATCGGATAATATAATCGCAATTATTTTCGATAAGATTCCGAAAATACGGAATATTAGGATTTTATATTCGGATTAAATAAATATATTTGAAGTATTTTAATTAATAAAGATTTAAAAAGCCGTAAAATTAATCGATGTTAAAGAAATTATAAAACTAGGAAAAGGTTGTAAAGTTATCTTATACGGACTTAAAGTTTACCGCGAAAAGCTTAATATCTTTTAAGTTATTATTTAAAATTTCCCTTATTAAATTAATTAAAAGGTATAAGGTTTATTAAGGTCGAAGCTTATCAGCATTACGTAATCGGTTTTAAAATAAGGTTTTTCGTAACCGAGGTATAATTTATCGTTATCGTAGAAACTACTAATCATTATCGTTTTCGAAAATATTAAGTAAAATATTTATCGTATTAATTATTAATATATTTATTTCGTATCTTTAATTTAGCCCGGATAATACGGTTTAAACTTAATATAAGAAAATAAAGAGATACGATAGAACCTCCGCGACTAGTCGCCGACCTATATATATACCTATAAAAATTCGTATATAGATAATATATGAAACTTGGATAAAAGTTTATTAATATATTTGTTTTTTTTAAATAATTTATTATTATTCGGTTATTATTTTAGTTTTATAATTATATTCCTTAAGCTTAATATCTCCTAAGTTATTGTCTGAGATTCCCCCTGCCAAACCAGCTAAAGGGCATAAGGTTTATCAAGGTTAAAGCTTGTCGGCATTACGTAACAATCAGCTTCGGGATAAGGCTTTTCGCAACTAAAATACAATCTATCGTTACCGTAAAAACCATTAATAATTACCGTATTCGAAAATATTAGGTAAAGTATTTATCGTGTTAATTATTAGTATAATTATATCGTATCTTTAGCTCAGCCTGAATAATACGGCTTGAACTTAAGAATTGTACATAATTATATTCCTTATATTTTTTATTTTTCTTAATAGTAAATTAATACGTAATTAAATTTAAGCTATAACAGCTGATTATTTATAAGACGATCAAAAGTTTAAACTGCCGGAAGGCTCAAATATATGTAAAATACAACGCGTAATTATACCTAAAAAACGTTACGCGATAATATAAATACGGGAAATATATTTAATCGTAACCGGATACCGTTAAATCGACTTAAGTTATAAATACCATTAAATATTTAATCTACTTTTTAAAACGAGATTTTACGTATTAAAAAAAATATTAATAAAAAAGCATTAAATTTAAGGAAAGGCGAAAAGTTGTTATTAATTAAACGGAACGTAATCGGTAAAAACGCAATTATTTAATCGAAATTATTACGAATTAATATTACTGATAATATTAACGAAGTTATTCGAAACCGTTTAAATATCCGAGATAAACATTTAATACGTAATTTTCGATATAAAAACGAAAGAATTAAATTATATTTATTCAGGAAATTAGTTTTATATAAAAAGCCGAGTTACCGGATATAATATATATTTATTAATCGATAAGTAGAATAGAATTTTTTTTATAGTCGACAGAATAAATATATTGAAATGATATATAAAAAAAGGCGGAAAAGCTTATATTAGAAAATTTATAGTTTTTCGTAAAAAAAGGTTATTTTAACCCCGAATATATCTATTAAATTATTCGAAATGCGTTTAAAAAATTTAAGTAAAGCAACGAATCTCCGATAGACTTTTTTATAGTTTAAAGGATTTATTTATTAAAAATTAATAAGGTTAATATCTATTTAAAAAAAGAATATTTTAAATTAGCGTACTATTTTTATTACTATTTACAAAAATCTTTAAAAACTAAAATATTTAACAAAAAATATCGTTTAAGCATCCGTTCGACGTTATAATAAAAACCGATCGTATATAAACGGCTTGGCGTTAAGGTTAAATATTACGAGTTAGATAAAAAAAGTATAAATAGATATATTTAAATACATTTTAAAATAGTAATTTAACGAAAGGAAGATAATTAAAAATATTTAGTTCGGGTAAAAAAAAGGGCAAAACTTTTTAAAAAAAGCTTCCGTACCGCCGAATGAATTTTAACCGTAACAAATCCGTTCGGTTTAAAGAGTTACTCGTTTTATCTACAAGAGATTATATCCCGATTTGTTAAAATTATAGAAAAAAAAGTTATATTAACATTTTTTAAAAGATAAAGCGTAAAAACGGTTTTTATTTCGACTTCACAGTAAAAGCGCCGCGATCAAACGTTAAAAACCCGCTACTGTATAAAATCTTATTATTTTTAGTAATTCGAATAAGTCGGAAAAGATTCTACCGGAATAAAGGCGTACGTTTAATTTATTTCGATCGAAAAACGCCGGATAATCGGTATTAAGTTATTATGAACAAGTTTAATTATTATTTTAAAAAAGAGCGTAAACGATTAATTACTATACGAATAAATTTAAATATAAAGGCGGAAATAAATATTTATAATAAAGGTTTTATTAAGAAAGATAAATTCCGTTTTATTATTATCGATATAGCGACGTTAATTAAGGTAAATATAGTTTTTTATTAAATATTATAAATCTTTTAAAATTAAAACCGATATAACGGATAAATATTAAAATACTTAACGGTTTCGTGAAGTTTATTTTACGATTAAATATAACCGGTTAGTACCTAATATATTTCTATCCCGATTAAAAATAAAAAGATTAAGGATAGTATTGAATACGGTAAAATACGAATAGATTTATAAGGGTTTAAAAAAGATTAATAGCGAAAAGATTACAGATTTAGCTTTTACCGGCAAATCGGTTTATATCGTTAATTTCGTAAAATTAGGGAATAATCGTAATATTTTTAAATTTAACGAAAAACGTAATTTTTAAAATATCAAAATTATTTCAATATTTAAAAACGATTTGGAATATATATTCCAAAAAAAAAAAATTATTTTATTTTTTAAAATTAAATATAAAACGTACCATACAAGTAAGCTACATATACAAACGAGCTATATATTTCTTTTTATTATTTTAACTCTTTAACTTTAATTGCTTATTTTTTAACAATTACAACATAAAACAGCTTATAAAAAATAAAATAAAAATAGACCTACCTATTTAAACTGCAAAACAAACCCGAAACTTAAATTATAAAAAGCTTAATTTTATATATAATATCCCATTTACGACCTTAAAAATACGAATTAACGGCAAATACGACCAACCCGATACCGTTCCCAATTCGCAAAAATTAACGCCAATTTAAAAGAAAATCGATTATCGAATAAATCCTTAATTTAAATACATAAACATTTTCTATTTAACGTTAACATATTAAAAATATAATAAATTTTCTACTTATATAACATTTTATAAAATATGTGGAAATTAACTAAATATTTAACTGTATTAAACGGTAATATAAATTTAAACCATGTGTAAATCGAAAAATAAATTATCAACAAATTTTATATAAAAATTTAAAAGTTTTTCGTAAATATTTTAAATTTATTCAGATTATAATTACGAAATACGATATTATAAAAAATAATATTTATAACTTTAACGAAATAAAATTCTTAATAAATTTTCTTATAATGACAAATATAATAATTACAAATACCAAAAAATATAAAAAACTTAAATAAACGCAAAAAAAAAATAAAAAATAATTTATAATAATATACATTATTAACTTTCAAAATTAAACTTTACCCCTATTTATTATTTTTACCGGAAAAAACCATTTTTTTCACTGGTTTGCCGATAACCTACTTTTATCTAATTAAAAGATTACTATAAACGAAAACGGCTAAACGATAAATAAACTAAATCTAAAATAAATTAAATATTTTAATAAATATATTAAAACACGTATTAAAAATATATAACATTGTTTTATTTTTAATAATTACAAAACGATTATTCGATTAAATTTCAAAATTATTACAAAATTAATAACATTATTATATTTTATATATTTACCCATTCCTTTTATTAACTTTAACCTTTAAATATATCTTATTTTTCCGTATTAAAACACATTTATTTATTATATATCGAAAATTTTATATAACGTTACGTTACTTACATTATTAAAATAGATTTCATCGCCGGTTTTTATAATACGTTTAAATCTCCCTAGAGGAGACGTAACCGTGAAACAAAATTAAACAAATAAATAGATTATAATATCGGTTGCTAAGCTTTACCAAGCCCTAATTTTTTTACAGATTGCCCTATTATATAAGCCCCTATCGACGACCATTCTTAACCGAATTCTGGACGGTTTTTGCAATCCGGAACAGCCGGACAAATTATCGTTCGTAATCCTCCTTATATCGAACCAAAAGTTAAACTTCGAAGTTTTTAAACCTTTTACCGTTTATATCTAGCTTTTCCAGTAATTTCTCCATACGGTTAATATTTTTTATTATAAAATTATCCAATTTTTAATTATTTTTATTTATATAAATTAAATTATATCCAAAAATTAAAAGTAAAATCCGATCTTTTTAAGAAAAATTAATTAAATTAACGGAAATATCGATATTTTTAACTTATCTTAAAGTTTTATTAAATTTAAAAACCTTAAGAAAAACGTTTTCCGTAAAAATTTTACAATTACGGAATACCGGTATCTTATAATAGGAATTGCCCGGCATATTTCAGCTATTTTAATTAATAAGGATTCGAAAAATCATAAGATCGATCGAGGTTAAAGTTATAAAACTGGCAAAAGGTTGTAAAGCTATTTTATACGGACTTAAGGTTTACCGCGAAAAGCTTAATATCTTCTAAGTTATTGTATTCCAGGAGATTCCCTTTGCCGAACCAGCTAAAGGGTATAAGGTTTATCAGGGTCGAAACTTATCGGCATTATGCAA
The DNA here is from genome assembly GCA_004155055.1 of Monosporascus sp. CRB-8-3. Classification (NCBI taxonomy): domain Eukaryota; kingdom Fungi; phylum Ascomycota; class Sordariomycetes; order Xylariales; genus Monosporascus; species Monosporascus sp. CRB-8-3. The sequence continues at coordinate 102,062 of QJNZ01000048.1, forward strand.
TCGGCTTCGGAATAAGGCTTTTCGTAACCAAAATATACAATTTATTATTACCGTAAAAACTATTAATAATTACCGTATTCGAAAATATTAAGTAAAATATTTATCGTATTAATTATTGGTATAATTACTTCGTATCTTTAACTCAGCCTGGATAATACGGCTTAAACCCAACGACCTTGTATAATACGTTTAAAATTATGATAATAACCGATAATATTGAATCTAGATTTGCAAAAACAAAATTTATTCCATTTAATCCTAATCGTATTTTTACAGAATTAAAAATTTTAATTATATTTATACCAACCGTTTTTTTACTTACCTTTATTAATTCCGTTATTTTCTTACCTGCAAAAGCTTTTAAAAATATTAATAAAACGATTTAACGGAGACGTTATTTATAAAAAGAAATTAAAAATTATTAAAGTAACTTACCGATAAAGATATTTAAATGGGTTAATTTTTTATAAAAAATAACTTAATACTTTTATACGAAATTACTTTTTTTCGAAAAAAAAAACGGCTACTTTTACGAAACGAATTACGGTTTTAATAAACGCCGGAAAATTAAAAACATAAGCTTTTATTACTACGAAAGAAAATAATAATAAACAATCGCAACTAACAGTAACCGAAAAAAATCGTTATAAAAATTTCAGGTAAAAACAGAGAAATATAACATTTACGGCAAACCCGGACATAATACGCATAGTTATAAAAAGAATATAAAGGCGTTTAGGAATAAAAATTCCGATTAATTCAAGTTAATTTAATATATTATAATTATTTAATTCGAATTTGCTATTACGACGTACCTAAAAATATACGAGGTAAAGTGCCATTAAGGTATCTAGCTATATATATATATACAGCTGATCCGTTTACTACATACATGCATAAAGGATTACACGATACGACCGGGGAACACCCCTTTAAAAACCGTTCCTTTTTAACCAAGAACCGGAAAAACGTAATGCGGATTATTAATACGGTAACAAACAAATAATGGTATACGATTAATTTGATTAATTAGTTCTTAAAGCCTTTAACCTTTCCGGTTATCGACGATACGGCAACGGGGGCGAAGTTCTAATTGGTTAGCTCCTTTAAACTAGCGCCACTTAAAGGAACGGTAGCCCAAGCTGAACTTAAACCAGCTGTCTTTTGCGATTAATTAGCAGGGTGCCTAAGTCTGCATGAATTAAAAGAGACACCCAGGCTCGCGACCACTGAGCTATTAGGCCACCAAAAAATATACAGCTCGCTTATATATACAACTCACTTATATAATACGTTAATCGATTTTATATTAAACAAATTACCGCGTTTAAACAGAATTTATTTACATCGGAATTTTAACGGCGAACATATAAAAAATATATCCGCAAATATTTAAAAACGAGGTAAATTTAAAAATCAAAGTTAAAATAATTTTAAGTTTTTTCAAAACTAGAGTTACGAAATACGTATTATCGTATTTAAATAAAAAAATGATAAATAGAAAACCGCTTTTTAAATAAAATACGGATAATTCGAATATACGATAATATCTTTCGGATTTATTATCGTTTTTATAGTTTTTTAAAGTTATATATATAAGGCTTTAACGTGCTTTATAAAATAAATTTATTTTATATATTTAGATAATATTATATAACGTCCCGGATAAGCTCACGGAATAAATAAGCTTACGGGATAGTTTTTAATATATTCTAATTACCCAACTTTAATTAATTATTTTTTAATATTAACAATATAAAACGGCTTACAAAAAAAACAAAAATAAACTTAGTCGTTTAAGCTAAAAAATAAAACCTAATATTTAATTATATAATACTTAATTTTATTTATAAAATCGCTTATTTTACTTTATACGTACGATATATTAATAAATTTTCCAAAACCGATATTATTCTTAATTTGCGAAAATTAACGTTAACCGAAAAATAATTAATTATTAATTAAATTCTTAACCTAAATACGCAAACGTTTTTTATCCGGCATTAACATATTAAAAATATAGCGAATTTACTATTTACGCAATACGTTATAAAATACGTCGGAATTAAATAAATATTTAATTTTATTAAAAAATAACAAAAATTCGAAACGTATTTTAATCGAAAAATAAATTATTAAAAGGTTTTATACGAAAATTTAAAGGTATTTCATAAATAATTTAAACTTATTCGAATTATAATTACAAAATACGGTATCGTAAAAAAAATATTTACATTTTTGACGAAATAAAATTTTTAATAAAATTTCTTATAATAGCCGGTATAATTATTACTAATATTAAAAAACTTAAAAAACTTAAATAAATTTAATAAAAAAATTAGGAATAATTTACAATAATACAAATTATTAACTTTTAAAACTAGGCTCTATTTTTATTTATTATCTTTACCGGGAAAAATTACTTTTTTCGCTAATTCGCCGATAACCTATTTTTATCCAACTAAAAAATTGCTATAAACGAAAACGGTTAAATAATAAATAAATTAAATTTAAAATAAATTAAATATTTCGACAAATATATTCGAACGCGTATTAAAAATTTAAAAAAATTTTTTATCCTTAACGGTTACAAAAATTATTATTCGATCGAATTCGAAAATTATTATAAAACTAACGATATTATTACACTTTATATATTTACCCATTCCTTTTATCGGCTTTAACCTTTTAATATATCTTATTTTTCCGTATTAAAACGTATTTATTCGTTATATATTAAAAGTTTTATACGACGTTACGTTATTTATATTATTAAAAAAAAATTCATTACCGGTTTTCGCAACGCGTTTAAAGCTATTATAACGACCGATAATATTAAATCCGGATTCGTAAAAATTAATTTCGTTTTATTCGATTTTAAGAACGTTTTTTCCGAATTCGAAATTCCTTTAATTATACTTATACCGACCGTCTCCCCGTTAACCTTTGCCGGTTTTATTCGTTCCCCGTTTACGAAAACCCTTAAAAATATTAAAAAAATAACAAAATAAGGACGTTATTTACAAAAAAGGATTAAAAATTACCAGGGTAACTTGCCGACAAAAATCGTTAAATCGGCGAATCTTTTAACAAAAAGTAATTTATTACTTTTATACGAAATTACTTTTTTTCGAAAAAAAGTTACCCAATTACGCGAAACGAACCATATCTTAAGCAAACGTTACAAAATTAAAAACGTACGTTTCCAAAAAAAAAAGAATACTTATTATAAAAAAAAACAAAAGCTTTTATAGTTAAAAAAAAAAGGTGGTAATAAGTAATTGCAGTTAAGAAAGGCTAAAGGTAATCGTCGCAAAAAAGTTCAAACGAAAAAACGGAAGTATAATATCTGCAGAAAACACGGACATAATATACGCATTTGTAAGGAAGTTATAAAAACGTCTAACGATAAAAAATCCGATTAATTTAAATTAATTTAATATATTATAATTAATTAAATTAAGTTTATTATCGCGAAATACTAAAAACTATCCCATGAACTTGTCCATCTCATAAGCTTATCCGGGACGTTATTTTTAATAAAAAAAATATAAAAAATATTTTGAATTAATTTACGGAAAATAAGAAAAATATTAATTAATTGTTAAATTATCGAAATACGAATTTTGCAGCAATAACATTTCGTTATTAGAATTTATTATTAATATTAAAAATAATATAAATAAATAACTACTATATTATTATAAATTAAAAATAAAAATTATTTAAATTAATATATAATATTTAAATATTTTTAAAATTTATTATTTATTCTTTAAAAAATTTCTCCCTAGAGAAAACGTAACCGTAAAACTAAATTAAACAAAAAGATAAATTATACTATCGGTTACTAAGCTTTATTAAACCTTAACTTTCTTATAAATTACTTAATTATACCTTTATTAATAATTATTCTTAACGGAATTCTAGATAATTTTCGTAATTCGGAATAACCGGATAAATTATTACTTATAATTTTCCTTATATCGATTTAAAAGTTAAACTTTAACGTTTTTAAACCCGTTATCGCCATTTTTCAATTTTATCAGCAATATTCTATAAGCCGGATATTTTTTTAATATAAATTTACGTAAAAATCGATTATTTCCGCCGTTGTAAATTAAATCGTATTCGAAAATTAAAAATAAAATCCGACTTTTTTCGAAAAGGTTATTAATATCGATAAAGGTATTAATATATATTATTTAGCCGATTATTTTATTAAAGCCGGGTAACTTAATCGAATCCGTTTCCGTCGAGATTCCGGAAATACGGAATACTAGGACTTTATATTCGGATTTAACCGGTATATTTCAGTTATTTTAATTAATAAATGTTTAAAAAGCCCTAAAATTAATTAAGGTTAAAAAAAATCGTAAGATTAACAAAGGGTTATAAAGTAATTATTTTATACGGATTTAAAGTTTACTGCGAAAATTTTTATATTTTTTAAGTTATTATCTAAGATACCCCCTATTAAACCGTAAAGCCAAAAGATATAAAATTTATCAAGCTTAAAACTTATCGGTATTACGTAATAATCGGCTTCGGGATAAGGTTTTTCGTAACTAAGGTATAATTTATCGTTACCGTAAAAATTATTAATAATTACCGTATTCGAAAATATTAGGTAAAATATTTATCGTATTAATTATTAATATAATTATTTCGTATCTTTAGCTTAGCCTGGATAATACGGCTTGAACTTAACAACCTTACACTATTTAAAAAATACCGTTTTTATTATTAATTTGTTAAAATCTTTTTAAAAACGATTTCGAACAACTCGTTAAGGGAAATAAAATATTTAAATGGTTAAAAACCGTTTTCCGATAAGCGATGACTTTCCGATATTAAAAAATTGTTAAATTTATATACGTAAAAAATTAACCTATTTATTAAGGTTATATTTAATATTTTATGATAACTTTATAAGCCGAATTATTATCAGGTTCTTTTTTAATTCCAGATGTTTTTAAATATTACAACTAAATAGAAAATAAATTAATAAATATTATTAGTTATTATAAAAAGCGTAAAATGTTTTTTTTTAATTTTAACTAATTATTAAATGTTAAAAAAGATAATAGTTATATTAATACGGAATTTTCGAAAACATTTTATTTAATAAATATATTAACTATTGTAATTTAAGTTTAAAATATAATATTAACCTAAGGAAATTAACCCGGTTAACGGATTAAATTAACGGCCAGATTATATATCCAAGTTAATTAACTATAATAACCTAATTTTTATATTTACGAAAGAATTTTAATTAATTCATAAATTACTTAAGAAATTTAAACACCGTATAATAACTTTATCTCGTATTATTGCAAATTACGGCCAGGTACGATAATTTATTAAAATTATATAAAACATTTTAACGGTTAAATTTATTACTAAATATAAAATTAAAAATGTTTAAATAACTGAAATGAGTATTATAATAAGGTAAAACTTTTATTATATAATTATAAATTACTTTCCGGGGGGTTAAAAAGGGAAACCGTATACCGGTACCTTTTATATAAAATACGTACCGTAGAAAATTAAAGCTAGACGTAACGAAAAAAAGTTATTTAAATTCCGAGATATTAATAAAATTAAATGATAAAAGCGTTAAAGTTATTAAGTCAGAATAATACGTTTTATGTTAAATAATATAAATATTAACTTTAAATAAAACGGTATTTATTTTAAAGATTTCGCAATAATTTAATAATAAAATCTAGGAATTAAAAATTAAAAAATTAAAAATTTAGAAATTTATAATGTTAACCTAAAAAAATACCGGCATAAAAGTTAATTATTATATGAACTTAAATAATGTATTATTTAATCGGAATAAAGATATTATTTTGTTATAATAGTTATTATATTAATAATTAATTAATTAATATTATAATAACCTTTAAACGGAATATATAAAAAACCGAAAAATTAATAAATGAATTAACTATAAATTTTATTAAGAAAACATAATAAACAGCATTTAAAAATTCATTAAACGATATTTTATATATTAAGATATATAAAAACTTAAATATAAACTTTATAAAACATAATAAATTTTTTTAATATATATAACAGTTTTAAAAATTAAATATAATTTTTCTTATTAATTTACCTATTAATTTAAAAAGCGATAAACGTATATATAACGTTATTATAAGAATTATTAACTGGTTTATAAAATTAATTTTTAAAAAAAAACAAACTAAATATGTATTATTTTTTATATATTATTTTTATATTAATAAATAAAGTAAACGTATATATTAAACGTTAAAAAATTATTTCTAAATTAGTATAACGAAAATTAAATAAATTAAATTTAATTATTATATAATGTACTATATAAGCTCGTAAGCTAAACAAGCTTGCGAGCCGTTTTTTATTAATATTTCAACTACTTAACTTTAATCGTTAATTTTTTAATATTAATAATATAAAACGTTTTATAAAGAATTTAGAATAAACTTAATTATTTAGGTTAAAAAACGAAACCTAAAGTTTAGCTTTAAAAAGTTATATTTTATATATAACGTCCTTAAATTTATTTTGAAAATCCGATATTACAGTTAATACGCCCGAACCGATATTATTTTTTATTTGCGAAAATTAATACCGACCGAAAAGAAATTTATTATCGAACGAATTCTTAATTTAAATATACGAACGTTTTTTACTTGGCGTTAATACGTTAAAAATATAGCTAATTTGCTATTTACGTAACGTATTACGGAATATATCGGGGTTAATTAAATATTTAATTTCATTAAACGGTAAAGAAAATTCGAAACGCGTTTAAATCGAAAAATTAATTATTAAAAAATATTATGCGAAAATTTAAAGATATTTCGCAAATAATTTAAGTTTATTCGGGTTATTATTATAAAATACGGTATTATAAAAAAAGATATTTATAATTTCAATAAAATTAAATTTTTAATAAGGTTTTTTATAATAACGGATATAATAATTATTAATTCCGAAAAACGTAAAAAATTTAAATAAATTTAATAAAAAAACAAAAAATAAATTATAATTATTTAAATTATTAATTTATAAAGTTAAGTTATACCGTTATTTATTATTATAATAAAAAAAATTATTTTAAGTTTTAATACCGTAATAATTTATTATTAATAACCGATTAAAAAATCGTATTAAATAATAAAAATTAAATAACGAACGAATTAAATTTAAAATAAACTTAATATTTCGATTAATATATTCGAACGCGTACGAAAAAATCGAAATATTTTTTTATTTTTAACGGTTACGAAAATTATTATTCGATAAAATTCGAAAAATATTACGTTAATTATAATATTATTATACTTTATATATTTACGTATTTTTCGTATAAACTTTAACTTTTTAATATATTTTGTTTTTTTTAAAACGTATTTATTTATTATATATCGAAAATTTAATATAACGTTATTATATTTATATTATTAAAAAAGATTTCCTTGCCGTTTTTTACGACCCGTTTAAAATTATTATAACGTCCGATAATATTAAATCCGGATTTGCGAAAATTAACCGCGTTTTATTCGAATTTAATACCGTTTTTTCCGAGTTTAAAATTCCTTTAGTTATGTTTACGCCGACCGTTTCCCTGTTAACCTTTACCGGTTTTATTCGTTCCCCGTTTGCGAAATTTTTTAAAAATATTAAAAAAACGATAAAATAAAGACGTTATTTACAAAAAAAGATTAAAAATTAGTAAGGTAGCTCGCCGACAAGAATCGTTAAATCGGCGAGTTTTTTTAATAAAAAATAACTTGTTATTTTTATACGAAATTACTTTTTGTCGAAAAGAAATTATTTAATTACGCGAAACGAATTATATTTTCAGCAAACGTTAAAAAACTAAAAATAAACGTTTTTAAGAAAAAAGGATATTTATTATATAAAAGGGATAAATTTTTTTAGCCGAAAAAGAAAAAAGTAATGAAAAAATGCAGCTAATATCGGCTAAAGGTAATTATCGTAAAAGGGTTAAAACGAAGGAACGGAAATATAACGTTTACGGTAAGCCCGGATATAATGCGCGTATTTGTAAAGAAACTGTAAAAACGTTTAGCGAAAAAAAATCTAATTAATTTTAATTAATTTGATATATTATGGTTAATGAATTCGAATTTATTGTCGAGAGGTGCTAAAAAACGGCTTGCGAGCTTGTTTAACTTGCGAGCTTATATAATACGTTAATATTAAATTCGCTTATAATAATTAACGTAATAAATCTACCGGATATTCGTAATTTAAAACTTTTTACGGTTAGTATTTACTTATAATAAAATATTTACTTAACAAATTCCGAATTAAAATAAAAAAAATATATAAACGGTTTAAATATATAACGCAAGTTTACGGACGAATATATAAATGTTAAAAAAAGCCGTAATAAACTAAAAGAAATATTAAAATTAAAAATATTTATTAATAACTTTCGAAAAATAAATAAATTATAAAGTTATTTATAAAAAACGTTAATGTTAAAAAAATTTAAAATTAATATTAATATATATTCGAATAAAATTCGTTTAACGGGTAAAATTATTAATTTATACAATTTATTTAATTATAACGTATTAACGGTTATCCGATATATTCCTAGTATTCTTTCTAAAATTATAATATAATTTAAAAACGGTTATTAATTATATATTACTTTTCGATTTAAATATTAAATAATAATAATAAATTATAAAAAATAATATCCAGTATAAATATAACCGTGGCCTAATAGCTCGGTAGTCGCGAGCCTGGGTGTCTTTTTTAATTACGACAGGCTTGGGCACCTTATTTCGGTTAGTTTTAAAAGACAGCTAGTTTAAATCCAGCTTGGGCTACCGTTCCTTTAGGTAACGCCAGCCTAAAAGGAGTTAGACCAATTGGGGCTTCGGCCCTACTACCGTGTCGGCGACAATTAAGGGGTAACTAGCTCTGGGAACCAGTTACGATTAGGGGCGATAAGAACTAATTAATTAATCGGGTATATTTTACCGTTAATTGCCGTATTACATAACCCGTATTACGTTTTTCCGGCCCTTAGCTAAAAAGGGATGGTTTTTAAAAGGTGTTCCCCGGTTGCGTTTATGAAACCAGTTTATGTCAGATATAGGGAATATCAGTTGTGTTGTTATATTAGGCTAACTTGCGTATGTTTCTTGTACGCGTATAGCTTTTATGTAGCCTAGTAACGGAATATATATTTTCCGATTAAAAGGACCTTTTCCGTATATAAGGTGCGTTTAATATCCCTTGTTAGCTGATATACCTTTTTAACGCTTTAAAGTATTTATGGCGTTAATCGTTATTTATTATTATTTCCTAAAGTTACAGCTTTTTATTTAACTTTTTTTCCGGCGATTAAATCCTTTTAATTAGTTAATTCCTTTTTTGAAATTATTCGCAAGGTGTTTTTCCGTCGTTCGAAGGTTTTCGTAATATTTATTAATTTTAGTTATTTTTTAAAGTGCTTAAATGGTTCGCGTAATAAGGTTTTAATTAGTTTATCAGCTAGCATATCGCCCGTAAGCGTATAATCCACTTTAATTAAGTCCTTTTTTACGGTTTTTCGTAATTAATAATTATATATATTTACGTATTGCAATTTCGTTTATAATAGGGCGACGTCGGCGTTAACAAACCGTATAATCTGTTAATTGTTATACTATATATTTAGCGGTTTAACATTTAAAGTAATTTTTAATTTTTTAATTAGTTAAAAATTAAATAAAGTTTTTTTTGCAGTTTACGTAAAGGATAATAATTCCGTTTCGGTTATGGAAGTAATTATTATATTTTGCTTGTTCGCTTGTTATTTTATTATTTTTCTAAATAACTTTATAACGTAAATTTAGGAACTTTTTCGATCCATCGTATTATTTGCGAAGAAGGCGTTATTTTAAATATTTAACGAATTTTTACCTTTGAATTATAACGTTAACGTTTTGGTCCCGATTAGGTATAATATAACTTAATTAACGGTTTTGTAATATATATCGTTAAGGTTCAAGTTAAAACGGGTAAATCGGGATACGATAAAGGATATATCGGGTTGCGTATTAATCGTTACGTATAAAATGGAACCGATTTTCTTCTGGTATTTGTTAATAAAACCTAAATAGGCCAGATTAAAATTCGGCAATAGTTCGACGTTCGTTATTAACGTATCTAAGAAATTATTCAGATTTTTTTTAAGAATTAAATTAATTAACTTATTTATAAAATCGGATTAAGATAATTAGATTTTCCTATTAAATCTGTTTTTAATCATTTCGATACTAAGAAACCACTCTAAATCCTTACCCTTTATAAAGGTATACCGTTTCCGAATTTACTAAATTAACTAATTAATAAGGTCTTAATTTTTCTTACGATATACTATTACAATATCGTTTACAAAAAAAAAAATAAATACCCCCTAATAAATAAAACAATAAGGTTTATAAAAAACGGGGCTAAATCCTAATTTTTTAAGCGTCCCGGTAAAATTTTTCTACTATAATAACGGCAACTCCCGTAAACTATATAAAACCTTTTTAATTAAAAAAGTTTTTTTATATTAAAAATACCCTAAAGGCGTTTTTATATATATTTCGTAAAATAAATTAACGTTAACGAAAACGTTAATAATATTATACAATTTAAACTTTAAATCGAACTTAGCCGTTATAATGATTAAAATTTTAAATAACTTTCTAACTAAGGTAAATACGTATATATTATTATAAGTAACTTTAAATTATTAATCGTTTCGTATAACAAAACGTACCTTACATTTTTGCAGCCAGCTATATTTATTAAATTTGTAAATATATACTTATATACACCTTAAAACTTATTTCCTTTTAACAAAAAATTAATTAACTATTTTTTAAAATCGTATCTTTTTATAACTTTATAAATAATTTTTTTCGGCTTTACGAAATATCTCTTTTAACGGGTATATATTTAATTTTTTATGGCTTTATAGCGGTAACGGTAAATTACGCTTATATATCTGGTCTAATAACCTAAATATTTTTTTATATAATAAAATATCAAAACCTTTCCGATTAAAATAACACGTATTTCGGATAATTAACTTCTTTAAATTTCCGTAGCTTACCGGCCGGTTATCGATTATACCTACAAAATAAACTAGCCGTCTTACATTAAAAACGGCTTCCCATACCCTATAATCGTTTCGAATAACACTACCTTAATACGGAACACACGGGAAACCTACGTTTATAACCCGTAAAATACCCTCGTCTTTTACCGTTACACTAAGTTAAACAACTTAACAAAAACCTAAAACCACCTTTATTTTTTCCGTTAACGTACTAATTATAACAATTATCAAAATAAATACTAAAAGCAATAATAATCTAAAAAACGGAAATAATTCGAATATAACGGTCGTATAAAAATAATTAATCCTATACGAATAAACTTATTCTTCCCCATCCCGTACGTCTTCAGCACCTATACCATTTTAAAATTATCCCTCCTATCCAACCGGTAACTAAATTATCCCGTTTAAATCTTTATCTTCCTCTTAAATATATATATATATATAATTTTAAATTTAATTAAATAATTTTACTTATCGCAATAAATTTTGTAACTCGTTTTCCGTAACGTAAAAAAAATCGTTTTTTCGTTAAATTATACGTCTTAAATAATAACAACCTTATTAATCAACGGGTTCCAAATCTTGTAAATATTCGTAAATCGGTAACCGATAAAAAAACTAATTTATACTTTAGAATTTAACTTTTAAAATCTCCGTTTTTTTTTATAACGGTAATTATTATAACGTAAACCATACAGCCGTATACTCGCAAATACGTTTATTAAAATTTCCGATTAAACATTACAACACCGTCTTTATATATTAAATAAATATAATAAACCTCGTATAAACTTTGCTAAAAAAATACGTATTTAAAAATACGATTATATAAATATACTATTACTTTAAAAATATACACGATTAAAAACGAAAATAACTTAATACCACTTCGTATCGTAATCGTTTTCTTCTTAATCATACCCCTTAAACGTTTTATACCCCCGTTTTGGGCCTAGATATACGGTATTAAAAACTTAAATCTAATACTAAAAAAAAGCAACTATAACATATCTTTAAATAAATAATTTTTCAAAATTTCGTTATCGCATTTAATTACCTATAAAAAAACCTTATCCTAATTTTTTAAAACTTCTAAAAAATATCGGAACGCGTTGATTAATATATCTTATTTTCGGTTTTTGAAATATATATCCCAAATAAAGCTTAAATACTTATCGGTAACAAACATAACGTATTTATATTTTTTTAAATTTTTTTCGAAATCTATAAAATCGATAACAATTTTTTATCTTAATTAAAAAACTTCTTCCCTCGGTTCGTAACATATTTACCTTCTGGCCTTTGCCTTACCATATATTTAACATTCGATTATTATAAAACCCTTTAAACGGATTCCCTTTATATAAAACTATAACTAAATAATTATTTCGAACTTTAAATAATTTAATCTTAAGTACTATATAATACCGTTACCGATCCGTAATAATTTCGCTATCTATAAATTAACGTTTCGTCTATAAATTACAAAAATTACGTAAATAATTATCGTATTAATATTTTCGATAATAAATTAATTGAACTTATTTATTAACGTAATAACCACCTAATTATATTTATTTTAAATAAAATTATTAATTTTTCGGTTATTTTACTAATACCCTTTTTTTTAAAATGACCGGAAAGATATTAAATTATATACAAAGTTCTTATAATAAATTACGTTATATAAACGTAATATTTTCGGGCTCTTAAAACTTTAAAATAATATATTTACTTTTCCGTATCCTTTAATCGGGATAAAACTGTTTTTTACGTATATTCTATCGCCTTAAATCGTTAACCTATAATTTAGAAATCTGCTAATAAAATTGAAAATATATATCGTAAATTCTAAATCCAAAATAAATAAATTTTTTAAAAGGTAAAACGAAACGCTTATCGTATTATTTTAATTAATAATCAAAAAGTTTACAAAAATTCGTTTTACTCCTTTTAAAAATTAATCGATCTTTTAAGTAATTATTTTTTTTATACCTTTCGATAAACGATTAACTTTTTCCTTTAAAAACTAATTAAAGTTAATTCGTTAATAAACCAATTTTAAAATTTCGTTATTAAAGCGAAAAATAATTAAGGCCTTATTAAAAAATATATAATAACATTAAGGTAACGTATAATAAAGGCTTAAACAAACCTTATAACATATACTTTAAATATTTAACTTTTTGCGTTTTCGTTTATTAATATTTCGGTCCGAATATAAACCCCTACGACTGCCTCGTTTCGACCTATGTCTTAAAATCCTTCCTTATAGTTAAAAGTTAATATCTTTAACCTTTTCCTAATTAAGGTCGTTCTTATTAAAAAGGTTTATAAAAGCTTTATGGAACGCCGGAAACGTTACCTTAATATTTCGTAATATAAACAGTAACTAGGTTATAATCTAATAATTAAAAAGGTCAGCCGCTATTTTCTAATAACTAATCGTACCGTTTTCGATTTTAACTTTTTTTATTCTTTAAAAAGTTATTATCTATATTCCGATAATAGGAACTAATGCTATATATAGGTCGTTAACCTATACAATCGGTATTTTCGTCTTTAAAACCTTATATTATTATCCTTAAGTTATAACCTTTTATTATTTTATAATTTATTTATTTAGTTTTTTCGTTAACCTTAAAACTTACTTTAACCTTTTGCAATATTTCCGTTACGTATTAATCAAAAGCTTACTATCGTACACTTTGCCGGACTTAACTAAATTAACATATTATTTCCGCAAGTTCTTTCCTGGAAAAAAATTCGTCTCCTTAATTACTGAAAATACCGATTTTAAAATTTATTTCGTAAAATCGTTAATTTTCTTACAAAAAATCTCGTACTTCCGATTTTCGTAAATATACGTCGCGAAATTTTAAATATAAGCTTATCTACTTTCGGTAATTATTTTAAAGGTATTTATCGGATAGTTTATATAATCGATTTCTTCGACGGTTCTTCCGGAAAATATAAATATAATTAAAAAACCGCTTAATATATTATTTCGTATCGTATAACGGATTCGTCTTTTTAAATACGAAATTATATCGGGTTTTATAAGTTCGACAAACCATAAAATGTCCTGATTAAAATCGATATAACGCCAAATATTAAACGCGTACGCTTTAAATTAAAATTCGCTTTTAAAACGATTCTAATTTTTAAATCCGTTATAAATAACGGAGGACGTTAACGATACCGTTATTATTGTAATTAATAAAATATACGAATAATTATTACTAATATATAGCCTATATCGTTTTAACAACAGTTAATTAATTAATAATAACGCGAATTAAACGAATAAAACTTTTAATTATTAAATATAAGGAATATCAGTTATGTTGTTATATTAAGCTAACTTATATATATTTTTCGTACGCGTACAGCTTTTATATAGCTTAGCAACGGAATATATATCTTCCGATCAGAAGGACCCTTTCCGTATATAGGGTGCGTTTAGCACCCCCTGCTAGCTAACAGTTTATGCATGTATTTAGTAAATAAATCAGCTTCCTGTATGTATGTATATAGCTAGATACCTTAATGGCACTTTACCTTATAAACATAACCGTAACGAAAAAATGTTCTTCGTTATATAAAGAAAACTTATTAAATGTAATATTTAAAAACCGAAAAATTATTTAATAAACGTTTAACGAATATTCGCTAAATACGAAAAAATCGTAAAATATATTTATAAAAAATAAAACAAATATAAATTTTTTTTTAAATAATTTAACCATTACGACTTATTATATATTAATTAAAAACCGTTTTAATATTTATATAAAACGAATTAATTAAATTATAATTAAAATAAAACTAAATAATAATAACATATCGACGACATACCGAATATAAATATAAAACCAACTATAATTATTATTACCGTTAAAATAAGTTATAATATTAAAACCCGTTTATTAATCGGATAATAATAATTTCTAAGGTTTTGGAAGGGGCCGATGGACCTCAGATACATACACCGTGACATAGGCTACGTATAGAGCTCGGCCGACCTTGGACTCTACTACACAAGGTAAGCTAGGATTGTACTCGAAATCTGCACCGATACTCGTCAACTTCAAGCTTGTCCAATGCGACCACCATATAGACAGGTCGGCCCGGGTCTATGGTCATTACAGTTATCTGCAGAAGGTGTTGCCGTAAAGCAATCGGTATTATGGTCGTACCTACATTTTCGCCTTGATACAAATTGCCTGAGGTTGACAGGGATAGGAAAACATGTTGGTTCTACGTGCAGAACACACGGAGAGGTTCTAGCCAATCATATAGTACGTCTCCGTTTCAAGTTCTCCCCCCTGCTTGCTATTGTCCACAAATTCCTTTACACGGCCTTTTTCAGTAATGATCCCAAAGCGATGCGAGGGTTAGATGATTAGTTCCTTGGCTGGCAGTTACCGTCCGGGGTACTAACGGCCCAGGGTGAATTACAGAGGGTCGAGTAGGGCTGCGAATCTCGGCTGAGATGACTTGGAATCCATCTTGTCTTCACTGGGGTTGCTGTTAAAAGCGCCCAGCTATTTTAAACTCCAACCACTGCAGCAATACCCGGCACGGGCAAAACATTACACCGTTAGAATGGTGCACGTACTAATGCACAACCCCCCCCTTCTCAAAATTTGCACACCCTACCTGTCTCGCAACACATAACACCTTCATTTTCGCAATAAAAATAACTCAACAAGTTATAATTAAAATTGCTTTAAACTTGAAAAATGGGATATAATTATAAATAACGAGTAACCCAAGCTAAAATAAACGTCGAAAGTAGTCGTTCGAAAAGAGATATATTAATAAATAAAATATTATTTAAATAATATTAACGCGAAAACTAAAAAATTAATAAAAGCTTTATAAGGTATAAAAAACCTAATAACTTTAATAACGTTTAGAAAAACGTTTTAATTTTATAAATTACAAACGAAAAAAAAACTAAACGTATTATAATAAGAATTCTAACTATTAAATTCGATATAAAAATTTTAAAGATTAAAAAACTGTAATACTTAAAAATTTATGAAATCGATAACTTATATAATCTTAATATAAATATATTATTAAAAGTTTTCAACGTTTTCGAATCTTATATATTTCTTAAATATAATATTAAATTATTAAAAGCTTAAACTTAAAAATATGATTAACTTCAATTAAAACGTATGTAAAAAAGTAAAATATTAAAAAATGTTTTATTGTAAAATCGTCAAGATTGAATATTTTAAGTAAACAGCTTAAGTTTTATTTTCGAAATTTTTACCAAAAATTCGCTTTAAGCGTAGTAATATTTAAATATACCTACCGTTTTTAAAATATATAATAATGTATTATTAAGGTAAAGTAATTTATAAATACTTTTATAATAACTTAAAAAATAGCTAAATTTAAAAACTTATATTAAATATGATTAATATTTTCCTTTAAATATATAAAGTATATACCTTTTTATTTTTCTTAATTTTTTATATATATAAAATATAATCGATATTTATATTTTATATATATTTATATTTTATATTTAAACGATATTATTATTAACATACTCTAAAGGAAGAATTTAATAATACGAATTTATTTCTATTAAAGCGGATAGTTTTAATATTAAACCGATGTTATCTTAATATCTTTTTATTTTTTTAAAGGTCTATTTAACTGTTTTCGAATTAAGATTATATATTTTAATTTTTATGAAATTCTACTAAACTTAAAGTTAATTAATATTAAGTCTGTATTTATTACTTTTAACGTTTTTTTAAAATAATTTTAAGTCGTATATTTTAAATAAAAGAAAAGTTACAACTTTAATTAATATATTAAAAAGTTAAAGAAAGGATTATACGAAATTAAACGTAATTTTAAGCAGTTTATTAATAATTATTAGGATATGTATAGTAGCTAAAGGAATTGGGTATAGGGGGTCCCTAGGGCAACGGAGGGGTGGGCGCGACAGACCTACTATTTACATATATATAATAACCCAGTACTAGTTATTCCTATATCTTCCCACTTATAGGAAACAACATGGAACAACCTAGATTAATTAAAACAACAGCGATATCCCGAATTGCAACGCGTTTCCTTACATAGTAACATCTTCTAGTTTCCGTTTTCTTAATATTTTAACCCTTAATTAACATTTAAAATCACCCATTTTATACGTAATTCGAATTACCATTTAAAAGGAAACGTAACAGGCATAGGAAAAAAGGTAAAAAAACCAGGCTTAACACAAGAAAACGTATAACAATAACGATAACTAGAAATCCCGGCCTTAGAAAAAAGCGTTACAGCTACCCTCGAATCGTTTCGAAATAAAAACGTTTATAAAACGTAATAAATCACGGCCGAATACTGAGCAAAAAGGGTTTGTCGGCGGAATTAACGTTTAATAAAACTGCCGGAAGGAACGGCAAAAAATCTAGCCGTCGGTTAACAACGAAAAAATCTGCTATTCGGTAATAAAAGAAATCTGCTAATTCGGTAACAACGTTAATAACGATAACTATAATAACAAAAAATACGGACGGTCAGGTCCAGGCCCTTGACTTAAAACAATTTATAAAAACGTTCGTTAAATTATAAAACGAAAGTAACGTTACGAAAAAAATATATACGTACTTAAATTAAAAATATTTTAATTTTAAACTTAACGAGGAAAATCGGTTTTACGATAATAATAATTAAAAGATATAAAAAACGGCCTTTTAAATTATCTTGATAGCAATTAATTATCGAAATGGAGATTCGGCGAAACTTACCTATATTAACGAAACTAAATTAGCCGTTACCGTTATTATTAACTTTAAAAAAAGTTCTATAATAATCGTTATTAATCTTATAAAAAGTATAAATATGTTTAAAACCTTAAAGTATTTATACGGAACTAAAAATATTAACTAATAAATAAATATTTTTAATTAGTTATAATTCCTTCGAGAAAATCTTAAAAAAACGTTAACTCTTAATTATATCGTTATATTTAAACATTTAATACGCCGTTATAACGAAATTAAAATACCTGTTAACGTTAACGAGTAAATTACTTTTTTTTTAATACTATTCGGAATAAAGAATATAAGGGTATTACCGGCTAAAAGTTACGGATAAAAGGGATATTTCGTTAATACTCGATTATAACGGTTACTTAGATCCTTAACGACTTTATCGCCGAATTTCAAAGTAAGAATAATAAAGAAACCAAGGGCAAAAAGTCGGAGGTATAAAGTTATAATACTAATAACGCAAATAACAATCGAAATAATAAGTCCTTATAAAATAAAAAGGGCGAACTACTTTATTTTAACTATAACGAATACGGTTATAAAACTAAGTACTGCCCGAAAGTAAAAAAAAATAACGACGGAAAAAAAAACGGCGAAGGTTAAATCTATTAAAGCAAGGCTTACTTTATCCTTAATGGCTTAGAAAACTTATATAGCCAACCTTTTAAAAAGTACCAAGCTGGCTACTAATAAATAAAGGCGCTAGAACGAAAACCTAAAAGCTTAAAGGCGCCGGCAAGGTTTAAATAACTTTAACGGCCTTAAAAAAAATCCCTTTAGCTATAAAGGCGTATTAAGATATATGTAATAACTAAAGGAATTAGATATAGGGGGTCCCTAGGGCAACGGAAAGGTAAACGCGATAAACCCACTATTTATATATATATAACCCGGCCTAATAGCTCAGTAATCACGACCCTGGATGTCTTTTTTAATTGCGACAAGCTTGGGCACCCTGTTTCGGTTAATCTTAAAAGATAACTGGTTTAAATCCAGCTTGGGCCACCGTTTTTTTAGGTAACGCCAGCCTAAAAAAAACTAAACTAATTGGGGCTTCGGTTCCGCTACCGTGTCGGCGACAATTAAAAGGTGGCTGGTAAGACCAGTTACGATTAGGGGCGTTAAGAACCAATTAATTAATCGGGTATATTTATCGTTAATTGCCGTATTATATAACCCGTATTGCGTTTTTCCGGCCTTTAGCCAAAAAGGGATGGTTTTTAAGGGGGTACTCCCCGGTTGCGTTTGTACAGAACTATTTGTGTATATGTATGTAATAAACGGATCAGCTTGTATGTACATAGCTAGATACCACAATGGCACTTTACCTTGCATATATATATAGCCCAGTCCTAGCTACTCCTATATCTTCCCACCTACAGGAAGCAACAGGGAACAACTTAGATCGATTAAAATAACAGCGATATTCCGAATTATAACGCGTTTCCCTATAATATTATTAAAAAACTATTAATGCTTAATTTTTTATAGAATTTATTTAAAATATTATTAACGCAACTTTAGGTTAAAATTAAACCTTAAATTTTAAGAAGTATTATATAAAATAACAAGATATATAAAAGTGTAAAAATAATATTAAAAATAATAAGTAAAAGTACTTAATAAAAATTTATATATTATAGCGAAAATTTTCTTAATTTTAGCTATAATTAAGTAGTTCTCAGTATAAATAATTATGAAAAAAGTTACGTCTGTATAATATGCTAGTAAATTGCGTTATAAAATAACATTTTATTCTTAAAGGTAGACCCGAGTTAAGGTGTGCAAATTGAGCGGGTATGCATTGGTAGGCGCACTACTCTAGCGCTCATCACCAATTTTTACTCCGTAGTGACGTCTTGGGCCCTCTAGCGGATAATTGGCTGGTTGCTTCTCTACGTTCCTTACGAACGTGAGGCTATCGCGTTGCTGCGGAAGCACAATATGTCAGCTAGCAGGGGGTGCTAAATGCACCCCATATACGAAATGAATCCTTCTGATCGGAAGATATATATTCCGTTGCTAGGTTGTACAAAAGCTGTACGCGTATGAAAAATATACGCAAATTAGCCTAATACAATAGCATAACTAATATCCTTTATATCTGACAATTAAAAATTTTATTCGTTTAATTCGCGTTATTATCAATTAATCAACTATTATTAAGACGATATAAGCTATATATTAATAATAATTATTCGTATATCTTATTAATTATAATAATAACGGTATCGTTAATATTCTCCGTTATTTATAACGGACTTAAAAATTAAAACCGCTTTAACGGCGAATTTTAGGTTAGAGCGTACATTTTAATATATGGGATTATATCGATCTTAATTAGTTATTTCTATAACCTATTAAATTAATAAAACCTAATATACCTTTATATCCGAAACGACGAATCCGTTATACGATATAAATTAATACCTTAAACGGTTCTTTAATTATATTTATATCTTTTAGAAAATTTTACGAAAAAATCGATTATATTAATTACTTAATGAATACCTTTAAAATAATAACCGAAAACAAATAAGCTTATAATTAGAATTTTACGGCGTATACTTATAAGGATTATAAATACGATATTTTTCGAAAAAATAATAACGACCTTATAAAATAAGTTTTGGAATTAATATTTTCAGTAATTAAAAAGATAAGTTTCTTTTTAAAAAAAATTACGGAAATAATACGTTAAATTTATTAAATTCGGCAAAATGTACGATAATAGGTTTTTAATTAATATTAAACGAAAATATTACGAAAGGTTAAAATAAATTTTAAAATCGGTAAAGAAATTAAACGAATAAATTGTAAAATAACAAGAGATTATAGCCTAAAAATAACGATATAAAATTCCAAAAACGAAAATAACGATTATATAAGTTAACGATCTATATATAACCTTAATCTTTTTTATAAGAACTTAAATAATTACGTTTTAAATAATAAAGAAACCTAAGATTAATAATAATACGATTAGCTATTAAAAAATAACGGTTAATTTCTTAAATTATTGGACTATAACCTATTTACGATTTATATTTAAAAATATTAAAATAACGTTTCCGACGTTTTATAGGATACTTGCGGATTTTTTTAATTAGGACGATCTTAATTAGAAAAAAACTAAGGATAACCTTTAACCGTAAAGAAGGACCTTAAGGCGTAAACCGAAATAAGGCGGTCGTAAAGGTTTTTAAACGGGCCGAAATAGCAGTAATAATAAATAAAAGTATTAAAAATTAAACGTATAAAGGATTTAGTACAAAACGTACTTAAACTTTGCATATAAATTACCCCAATATTATTACGTATTCCTTAATAAAGTTCCGGCAGAATTTAAGCCTAGTAAAAAAATTTTAATGTTAATTTAAAATCGAATTATTTCCGATTAATCCTTAAAAAAAGAAATTAATCGTTTATCGAAAACTATAGAAAAAATAATTACCCAGGAAATAAATTAATTCCTAAAAGAAATAAAATAGGTCCTGGTATACTTTTTAATTTTTAATTAACATAATACAATAAACGTTACGTTTTACCTTTTAAGGAATTCGTTTATTTTAAACTTAAAATTTACGATACATATTTTTGACCTTATTAATAAATTCCTAAATTATAAAATAACGATCCAAGGTAACAAAATATACGTAAAAAACAATTTCGTCCCGATTAAAAAATACGGAAAAATCAATATATTACTTTAAAGCTTTAAAAATTTAAAAGTATTACGTTTATACGACATAACCTATTACGAGAACTTTATATATAACTTAATATCTTTCCGGCAGTTCCGAAAAAAAAGGTATTAGTAAAATAACTAAAAAATTAATAATTTTATTCGAAATAAATATAATTAAGTACTTATTACGTTAATAAATAAATCTAATTAATTCGTTATTAAAAATATCAGCGTAATAGTTATTTATATAACCTTCGTATCCTATAAACGAAACGTTAATTTATATATAATAAAACTATTATAAATTGGTAACGGTACGATTTAGCACCTAATATTAAAATATTCTGGGCCCGAAATAATCGTCTAATTATAATCCTATATAAAGGGAATACGCTTAAAATGTTTTATAACAATTAAATACCAAGTATATAGCAAAACGAAAGTTAAAAGGCAAATACGCCGAAAGCTAAGGGAAAAAGTTTTCCGATTAAAATAATAAATTGCTATCGATTTTACGGATTTCAAAAAAGACCTTAAAAGATATAAATACGTTATATTCGCTATCGATAAATATTTAGGTTTTATTTAAAATATCTACCTTAAAAACCGAAGGCAAAATATATTAATTATAACGTTCGAATATTTTCTAAATGTTTTAAAAAACTAAAATAAAGTTTTTTTACAAATAATCGAATACGATAACGAAATCTAAAAAAATTACCAATTTCGAAATATATTATAATTATCTCTTTTTAATATCAGATTTAAACTTTTAATACCGTATACCCAGGCTGAAAACGGAAGTATAAAATATTTAAAAGGTATAATTAAAAAAACAACTATAATATAAAATAACGTTAAATTACTTTCGTTTTTAATCGTATATATCTTTAAAGTAATAGTATATTTATATAGCCGTATCTTTAAATATATACTTTTTTAGCAAAACTTATACGAAATTTATTATATTTACCTAACGTATAAAAACGGTATTATAATACTTAATCGGAAACTTTAACAAGCTTATTTGCGAATATACGGTTATATAGCTTATATTTCTCCCTAGAGGAGACGTAACCGTGGAACAAAATTGAACAAATAGATAAATTGTGGTATCGGTTGTTAAGCTTTACCAAGCCCTAACCTTCTTACAGGCGTCTTACTTTAAGGTAACTTTAAACTGCCTTATTATGCCCCTATCGACGACCATTCTTAACCGAATTCTGGACGGTTTTCGTAATCCGGAGCAGCCGGATAAATTATTGTTCGTAATCCTTTTCGTATTGAGCTAAAAGTTAAATTTCGAAATTCTTAAACCTTTTACCGCCTATATCCAGCTTTCCCAGCAGTTCCTTTATACGATCGATATTTTCCACCATAAAATCGTTTAATTTTTAATTATTTTTATTTATATAAATTAAATCGTATCCGAAAATTAAAAATAAAATCCGATTTTTTTGGGAAAAATCGATTAAATCGATTAAGATATCGATATTTTTAATTCGTTTTAAAACTTTATTAAATTTAAAAATTTTAAAAAAAACGTCCTTTATAAAAACTTTACAATTACGGAATACCGGTATTTTGTAATAAGAATTGCCCGGTATATTTTAATTATTTTAATTAATAGAAATTCGAAAAGTTATAAGATTAATCGAAATTAAAAGTAACTAATTTAAAATTCCTAACCCTTTTTCCTGGCTAACATCTAATACTTTTAATCGTAGGACTAATAAAAGGTTGCAAAACTATCTTATACGGACTTAAGGTTTACTGCGAAAAACTTAATATCTTTTAAGTTATTATCTGCATTCCAGGAAATTCCCCCTACCGAACCAGTTAAAGGGTATAAAATTTATTAAGGTCGAAACTTGTTAACATTACGTAAATAAACCTTTTAACCGATATTAATCGAAAAATTACGTACTTACGGGAACCTAGTAATCGGTTTCGGAATAAAGCTTTTCGTAACCGAAATGTATAATTTATTATTACCGTAAAAACTATTAATAATTGCCGTATTCGAAAATACTGGGTAAAATATTTATCGTATTAATTATTAATATAATTACTTCGTATCTTTAGCTCAGCCTGGATAATACGGCTTGAACCTAACGACCTTACATATAGCTTATATTATAATAAGTACCGCTATAAAAAAAAATTTAAAAGCTAAATTTTAAAATATAAATTAACTTTTTAATCAATTACCGATCTACGAATATCTACGAGATCTGGAATTTATTAATTAACAAGGTTATTACTATTCGAAACGTACAGTTTAACGAAAAGGTTACTTTTTTAAATAACATTAAAAACCTAAAAAACAACCTTTTATACGTTATAAAAAAAGAATTATAAAAGCTACTACGATAGGTAAAATTACCTAATTAAGGCCTAGGCCACCTAAATATATAAATATAAGAAAAAAATAAAAACCTAAACGGAATAATTTAATTACCGGTTAAATAAGAAAGGTAATTTTAAAATAGCATAGACGTACGAGACGTACGGAATAAGGAAAAATAAGCTTATTTATATAAAATTAATTATCTTTATATAATAATTATATTCGAATTATTTTTATCCTTTAAATTATTACCTTTATTAACGTTTATTTTAATAATTAGTATAATTATTATGCCGACGGAAATAATAAAAATAACCTTAAGTTTTTATTACGTTATTTAATTTAAGGTAATAATAAAAGACAAAAGTATTTTACGGGTTATAAACGTAAGTTTCTTATACGTTCCGTATCGAAAAAATGATTATCGGTACGATTATAAAATATAAAAAACCGCGTTTAACGTAAGATAAATAATTTATTTTATTAATACGATCGATAATTAGCCGGTAAATTACGCAAATTTAAAAAGGTTAATTATTTAAAGTACGTATTATTTTAATCGGAAAGGTTTCGATATGAAAATATATAAAATCCTTAAGTTGTAAAACTAGATATATAAACGTAACTTATTATTACTGCCGTAAAGCTATAAAAAATTAAGTATATATTCTTAAAGGGAAATATTTCGTAAAGCCAAAAAGGTTTACTTATAAAGTTATAAAAAAATACGATTTCAAAAAATCGTTAATTAGTTTTTTGTTAAAAAAACAGGTTTTAAGGTATATATAAATATATATTTATAAATTCGATAAATATAATTAATTGCAAAAATACAAAGTACGTTTTATTATACGAAGCGATTAATAATTAAAAAACGTTTGTAATAATATATATATATTTACTTTAATTAAAAAATTATTTAGAACCTTAATTATTATTACGGCTAGATTTAATTTAAAGCTAAAGCAATATAACGTTATTAACGCCTTTGTTAACGCCTAGTTATTTTATGAAATATATATGAAAATATTCCTAGGATACCCGTAACGTAATAAAACGTTTTTAATTAGGAAAACTTTATATAGCTTAAGAAAGTTGCTATTATTATAGCAAAAAGATTTTACCGGGACGCTTAAAAATTAAAATTAAGCCCCGTTTTTTATAAACCTTATTATTTTACTTATTAAAAGGTATTTATCTTTTTTTTTATAAACGATATCGTAATAATATATTATAAGGAAAATTAAAATTTTATTAATTAATTAATTTAATAAATTCGGGAACGGTATACCTTTATAAGGAGTAAAGATTTATAATAATTTTTTAGCATCGAAATAATTAAAAATAAACTTAATAAAAAAATCTAATTATCTTAATTTAACTTTATAAATAAATTGGTTAACTTAATCCTTAAAAAAAATCTAAATAACTTTCTAAAAATACCTATAATTAACGTTAAGCTATTGCCGAATCCTAATTTAGCTTATTTAAGCTTTATTAATAAATATCAGAAAAAAATCGGTTCCATCCTTTATATAACGATTAATACGTAACCTAATATATCTTTTGCCGTATCCCGATTTTTTTATTTTAACCTGAACCTTAATAACGTATATTACAAAATTATTAATCGAGTTATATTATATCTAATCGGGACCAAAACGTTAACGTCATAATTCGGAGGCGAAGATTTATTAAATACTTTAAGTAACGTTTTTTTATAGATAATATAATCGATCGAAAAAACTTTTAAACTTACGTTATAAAATTATTTAAAAAAGTAATAAGATAATAAGCAAATAAGCAAGATATAATAATTATTTTTATAATAAAAACGAAATTATTATCTTTTATATAAGTTATAAAAAAAACTTTATTTAATTTTCGATTAATTAAAAAATTAGAAATTACTTTAAATACTGAACCGCTAAATATATAGTACGATAATTAATAAACGATATAACTTATTAACGTCGACGTTACCTTATTATAAATAAAGCTACAGTACGTAAATATATATAATTACTAATTACGAAAAACCGTAAAGAAAAATTTAATTAAAATAAATTATACGTTTACGAGTAATATATTAATTAATAAATTAATTAAAGCCCTATTACGCAAACCATTTAGGTATTTCAAAAAACAGCTAAAACTGGTAAATATTACGGAAATCCTTAAATAGCGGAAAAACATCTTACGAATAATTTCAAAGGAGGAATTAATTAATTAGGAAAAATTAATCGCCGGAGGAAAAGTCGAATGGAAAGTTATAGCTTTAGGAAATAATAATATATAACGATTAACGTTATAAATATTTTAAAACGTTAAGGGGGTATATCAGCTAGCAAGGGGTATTAAATATACCTTATATACAAAAAGGATCCTTTTAATCGGAAGATATATATTCCGTTACTAGGCTATATAAAAGCTGTACGCGTACGAGAAATATACGCAGATTAGCCTAATACAACAACACAACTGATGTCCCCTATATCTGATACAATATGCCCTCGTTTTAATAGCGATAGCCGTACGTCCCAGGCTGGGGGGCTTCCCCCCCGCCGGGATTAGCCAGGTGGCAGTGGTGTTATAGCAGGTGTTGCCAAAACCTTCCTATTTTGGACGTGCCAAGATCCAAATGCGGCAATCGGTTCTAAGGGAGCGGGATTTTCGACACAATAACCCTCGTCCACTCCGTTCGCAAGCTCACTACGTTAAAACGAGGGTACAGTTAAAGTTGTTGGTTGTTTAGCGTCAACTGATCCCTGCATGAGCGTGGCAAGGTATCAGGGCATCGAATTGCACATTCTACAACGACTGCTACTCCCCCTGGCTCCTCCTGAAGAAAAGAATAATGTGTGTCCCACAGCCGCACAGAAGGACAAACCTCACTTTGAAGAATTCTGGCTAGATAATATAGTATGTAAAAACAAGAACAAAAGAAGTGTTTTAAATATAAGTAATCATCCACACGCATCTGATTATACTAACAATAAGTAATTGAACTTTTGGAATGAGGTTCCTTTGTTGGGATGGGTGCCGGGGTTGGTGCCCCATGGCAGCATCGCTACATGGGTGAGGGATGTGACATGTCCCGCCCCCAACCCAATAAAAAGGCAATGCGCGCTTCCCAGCAGTGGCACTAGGAAGTTCTTTTCTTGGAAAGTGGGTGCCTGTTAGGTGCCAGAATAATCCCTGGACACGGGTAGAGCCGCCGGTTTCTCGCTCTCCGAAAATCAGGCAAGCTTCCTCATGTTTCTTCCCCGAGTGCGATACGCTTGTCGTGTACAGGCGCGAAAACAGTTCCTTCGTGCGCAACTACTGAAGTACAGTGTATTCAAACGCTACACTGCACTGCCTTGAAATAGTCGCATTACTCTTACGTGGATACTCCGTGGAGAAGGCGTCGTTGGCGGGAACCTCTGCGAGATTTCCCTTGCGGGACAATATCAAAATCATTTGTTACCTCAGTTTAGAAGGCGCCCACCGTCCTCACATGAGGTTCTCTCTCAAAAGATCCTCGTTCAAGATGTACCCAAAGCCTCCACCGAGCCGGACTCGATCGCTATACATTACTGCGGCTATATTGATACTCTGTTTTGTGGTGTTTAAAAGTCGAGTTTGGGGCACAGTGTCCCCCTCCTCGGACTTGATAAATGAGATCAATAATAGCACCTTTGGTGTAAGTCACCAGCTGAAGATACAACATGGACAACGTCGCTCTAACAAGTGTCCCCTGGAGGAGCAGTTCCAGGATATACTCGTCGTTGGCTTGCCGAGTCGAACAGACCGGCGCGATAGTATGATTCTACAAGCTGCTTTGACCGGTATCCACATAAACTTCATTGATGGAGTCATGGGCGATACTATATTGGAAAAAGCCATTCCCAGCGGCCCCGACCATAAACCGATACCGGGCCCCTCCATAGGGAGCTGGCGGGGCCACTTAAACGCTATCCAAGAGTAAGAAAGGAACCCAAGTTCGGACCCCACCCCAAGGCTTCTATGAGGCCGTGGAGTGTCAATAACTGACTTGAGTACTGTGTTGAATAGCGTCGTTCGGAGGAACCTGACAAGCGCCCTGATTCTTGAAGATGATGTCGACTGGGACGTGCGGATTAGGTCTCAGCTCCGCGATTTTGCTTTGTCTTCCAGGGCTCTCATACAGCCCCTAGTCGGCGCGAATACCTACGCTGATCCTACCTACCCTCATCCGGAAGCGGGCTCAGCAAGCCACGATCCTAAAATTTCTTTCGACGCACTTCCTGTGACTGAACGGCCTCGGGTGTCACCATACGGCGACGACTGGGACTTGATGTGGATCGGACACTGTGGGATGAGTTTCCCGTATGAGGATAACCGCGATGCGCCTAGGGGGCGTGTCATCCACTTAGACGACGACACCGTCGCCGAGAAAAGGTATCTGTGGTCCCTGAATAACCCCTTCGAGCTGGTGGATGACTACCCGGAACACACGCGGGCGGTGCACCATGTGCAGGAGGGCGTCTGCACTCTGGGATATGCGGTCAGTCAGCGCGGCGCGCAGAAGCTGCTCTATGAGGTCGGGCTGAAGGACGTGAGCGACGGTTTCGACATCCTCATGCGGTTCTTCTGCAATGGCGGTAAGGGCCGGAAGCCGCACCGGTGCCTTACTGTCCAGCCGAGTCTGTTTCACCATTTCCGGGCCCGGGGTGCTTTAGCTTTCGAGAGCGATATCAGCAGCCACGGGGATGGGTTCAGAGACCGTGAATATACTGATATGGTGCGTTGGAGTGTGAGATTGAACGCTGAGACGATAATGGATGGTGGAACAGTGTTTCATGACCAATACCCGAATGGTGATGCTTAAGAGAAGTAGGGTTATGAGTTCACTTCTCATCTTATCCTAATGTATAGCGAGCGTCTTACACGTATTCGACCACTATTTTTCACAGTTATTCATCTTATCGGGCGGCTTTAAAAGCTTAATACTAAAATGTATGTTTAAAAAATCTGGATTCAGGTTACCTCATCGAGATCAGGCCCTTTTTTAAGGTTGTAACTGCGCCTGCGGCGCAGCTGTAACTAGAGCTTTACCAAAACCTGTAGTTTAAGTACCGACCTGTAAAAAGGACGCATAAAAAACAAACTTGAAAAATAAGGCCTTTATTAAAGCTTATAGCTATGTTTATAACGTAGCTATAATTAATTTTTTTTAACAAATATAAAAATATAAGAATAATAAAATTTTAAAAATAAAGCTTAATATAATAATTTCGTATTTTTATCTTAACCCGGATAATAAAACTTAAACCTGATAACTTTATACAAAATAATAATTTTTTAACTTTAATTAATATAATATTATATAAATTAAATTAATTTATATATAATTTTACTTTTTATTTTATAGAATATTATAAAAACGATTTAGAATAACAATAAAGATATTTATACATATAATTAATTTAAATAAATTAATAAATTCTATTTACTTAATTATTAAGCTTTATTAAAACTTAATCTTTTCGTAAATTGCTTAATTGTATTCGTATCGATAACAATTCTTAACGGAATTTTAAACGTTTTTCGTATTCCGAATTAACCGGATATATTTTCGTTTATTATTTCCTAGTTTATATCGATTTAAAAGTTAAATTTCGATGTTTTTAAACTTAATATTATTATTTTTTTATTTTATTTATAAATCTTTTATAAACCGGATTTTTTTAATATAAATTTACTTAAAAATCGATTATTTTTATAGTTTTAACTTGAATTATATTTAAAATTTAATAATAAAACCCGATTTTATTCGTAAAATT
The DNA here is from genome assembly GCA_004155055.1 of Monosporascus sp. CRB-8-3. Taxonomy (NCBI): domain Eukaryota; kingdom Fungi; phylum Ascomycota; class Sordariomycetes; order Xylariales; genus Monosporascus; species Monosporascus sp. CRB-8-3. The sequence continues at coordinate 131,862 of QJNZ01000048.1, forward strand.
TATTAATATTAATAAAAATATTAAAAAATTTAATTCGGCCCATTATTTTATTTGCATCGAGTAATATATTCGAAATTATTTGCGTTAAAATTCCGGAAAAACGGAATATTAAGATTTTATATTTGAATTTAACGTGTATATTTTAATTATTTTAATTACTAAAAATTCGAAAAATGGTAATATTAATCGAAATTAAGGAAGTTATAAAATTAATAAAAAATCCTAAAACAGCTATTTTATACGGACCTAAGATGTACCGTAAAAAGATTAATATTTTTTACATTATTATTTACGTTTTAAGAAATTTCCCTTATTAAACCGTAAAGTTAAAAAGTATAAAGTTTATTAAGGTCGAAACTTATCGCTATTACGTAAGCGGTTTCGGAATAAAGCTTTTCGAGATTAAAATATATAATTTATCGTATTTTTAGTTTAACTTAAAAAAATAGCTGAATCTTAGTAACTTTATATATAAGATAGTATTAAAATTTAAAAACTTACTATTATATTAAATATAGTTAATTTAAAAGTACTTTATATTATAAAACTTAAGATTAATTAAAAAACGTGTTATCGAAAATACTTTTTAATTTAAATATATAAACGATTTTTATTTATTTTTTATATCTTAATACTATTACGACTATTTTGTTTATTAAGCTATAGTTAAATTTATATAGCTGTTATAGCTTTTTATAGCGATTTCTAGCCTTATAGCTAATTAACTCGGCTATATTACTAAGTAGGTCGGCGATGGTTTATATAATACTAACCTACTTTACCTTAGCTAGCGGAGGCCTTTTTAGCTCTTATTTTTAAAATCTTTTTAACGTTACTTAAATATAAGTATATAACGTTAAATATTAACTAATTAAATTCTAAATTTCTAATATAAACTAATAAAGTTTCAGTTTAAATTATACAAGGTTATTAGGTTTAAGCCGTATTATCTAGGCTAAACTAAAGATACGAAATAATTATACTAATAATTAATACGATAAATACTTTACCTAATATTTTCGAATACGGTAACAATAAATTATACTTCGGTTACGAAAAACCTTATTTTAAAGCTAACTATTAAGTTCTCGTAAATACGCAATTTCTTAACTAATATCGGCTTAGGAGGCTTACTTACGCAATGCCAATAAGCTTCGACCTTAATAAACCTTATACCCTCTGGCTTTACGGTTTAATAAGGGAAATCTTAAATAATAACTTAGGGAAGATTAAGCTTTTCGCGATAAACTTTAAGTCCGTATAAAATAACTACTTTACGACCCTTTGCTAGTCTTACGACAGCCACCTTTTTTAACTTTAATTAATTTTAAAGCTTTTTAAACCATTATTAATTAAAATAACTAAAACATACCGGCCAAGTCCGAATATAGAGTCCTAATATTCCGTACCTTCGGAATCTCGACGGAAACAGTTTCGATTACGTTACCCGATTTAAATAAAATAATCGGCCGAATAAAATATATCGATATTTTTATCGATATTGATAACCTTTCCGAAAAAATCGGATTTTATTTTTAATTTTTAAATATAATTTAATTTAAAACGGCGGAAATAATCGATATTTACCTAGATTTATATTAAAAAAATATCCGGCTTATAAAAGAATTATTAACAAAATTAGAAAATAACGATAACGAACTTAAAAACGTTAAAATTTAACTTTTAAATCGATACAAGTTAAAAAATTACGAACGATAATTTATTTAGCTGTTCCGAATTATAAAAACCGTTTAAAATTCCGTTAAAAATAATCGTTGATAAGGGCATAATTAGGTAATTTCTAGAGAAATTAAAATTTGATAAAGCTTAGTAACTAATAACATAATCTATTTATTTGTTCAATTTAGTTCTACGGTTACGTCTTCTTTAAGGAGATAAGTTTAAATTATAAAATAAACGTTTATTTTTATAATAATTATTTAAAAAAAAAGAGAAATCTATAATAATTTAAAAATAATACGTTTTTATAAATATATATAATAGCGTTAACTATAACTTATTATTAATATTATTTTTATTTTAACAAAATTTTATTTATTATTTCAACACTTTAAAAGGGTAATTAATAATAACTCGAATTTCTCGTATTATTATATCTCTTTTTAAAATATAATAAATTCGAATTTCCTAATTTTACGGTAGGTATTTAAAAAGAAAATGAAATATATATAAACGTACGTTATAATTCTAGCGAAATCAATAAACAGCTATAATATTCGAAAACTTTATCTCTAATTCGGTTGTTTTATAATAATAATAATCGAATTTCTAATTTAACTGTTCGAAATATTCGTTTAATTAACGTGTTAAATATATATATATTGTCGGCAATTATGTTACATTCTTTAGACTATGGTTCTAGGTCTAGGCTTCTCATTTCTAACTACGGGGAAAGCAGCTAGATATAGCCTTCAGCTTTTTTGTCCTTGCAATTTTAAGGCCACAAATTAAAACTCTTTTAATCCTTTTAACGCTTTAATAATAAATTATTACACCTGCCGACATATATATATATAAATATAAAGATAATAATATTAATAAAGGCGTTTAACATTTCTTAAATAAAACTTTATTTTACGTAAATATTATAATATATTATATAGTAAATCTAGGACTTTTTCAAAAAGACGGATCTTTCGTAATTAATTATTTAATTGATTATTTAAAATTATCGTACTTTATATTTTATAAAAATACTTATTTTAATTAATTTAAACTTTAAAATAAATAATTAAATAGTATAAAATAAAAATCGGGACTATTTAAGTATAATGATAATTCGAACGTTTTTATTTTTCTTTTAAAAATATAATTAATATAATTAAATTAATTTAAAAAATGATTTTAAAATAATATCTACATATTAAAAAGTTAAATACGGACGAAAAGTATAATACGTTAATGAATAATAGAAATTAAGTAATAAAAAAAACTAATATAATTCCGTTTCATAATAAAGTTTAAAAAAGTAATATCGCAATTTAATATATTAATTATAATATTTAAAATTATATGACCGGTTATATTTATCATTATAAATAAAGTATTATATAAATAAATAAACTATATAATCTATTAAATTTATTTTTTATAACGTTTTAACCTGTTATCTTAAAATATAAATTTTTTAATAATAATAAGATAAAATATCTTGTAAAAAGTTAAGTCTTTTTAAAATAACGTAACCGTATATCTAAATTAAATAAATTAATAGATTATACTATCTCGGTTACTAAGCTTTATTAAAACATAAGCTTTTTATAATATACAATCTAAATAAACTAATAAATCTAAAAACTAATGTTTTAAATTTCGCCTTGAAAACGGTAATCGGATAAAAAAACAACTAAGTAAAATTGCACCTTATCGTTTTTTATTTCTATAATTTATACGCTATTAAGCTTAATTACTCTATTTATAATAAAAGGTTTCTAGCTATTATTAAAATTTCTAAAAACTTTAAATACTACCTTAAAAAATTAATATTAAAAAGAATATATACGGATTATAAAAACATGTTTTACTTTATAATTATTAAGAAACTAATTGAACGATAATTACGTTACTTAAAATACCTTTTAAAATTTAATTATATTATTATTTACCGTAAGGGATTAAAAAATAACAAAGTAAATATTTTTTAGTAAATAACCAGATTTAAAAAACCTTAAGATAAAAATATAACAAATAATTTCTAACCGAATATTAAAAACTATATACGATAACGACATATATTATTATTATTAAAATGTTTAACGTATTACACCAGCTCGCGAGCCAAACCACCTCGCAAGCCGCTTTTTAGCACTTCGCAATAACTAATCCAAATAACTCAACCATAACAAATTTAATTGATTTAATCGACGGTATTCCTTTTCGCCAACAGTATTTACAGCATTTAAACGAATGTACGCATTATATCAAAGCTTATTACGGACGCCATATTGCCATTTTTTCCTTTTAATTTATATACGACAACCACTTTTAACAGTTATTAATAACGTATTTTTATTATTATCTTTTTAAATAATTAAAAAATTTGTTTATCGTATATAATAAGTATTTTTTTTAATTTGAATTTTTTATTTTAATAATTATATATACGTAAAATCGAATTATTGCTTTAATAAATATTGCGATACGCTTTTTAACGCGCCCTAACGCGCTTTAATAAACCTTACAGCTTTACCCCGTAGCTTTACAACGTATTTTTTAATAAAGCTTTATAACCTCCTATTTTGCGAATATTTTCCACGTATTAAAGCCGTATAAAAAAACGTTTACATATACAAATCGGGAATTTAGTCGGTAATCGATTTTCGGTCGGTCGTTTTTAATATTTTCGAAATAGGGGTAATATTAACTTAAATACGTTAGGGCGTAGTCGGTTATATACGGGTTAGCAGAAAGGAATAATAATATACGTCCGTAATAAGCTTTAATATAATGCATACATTCGTTTAAAAGCTGTAAATACTGTTGGCGAAAAAGAATACGATTAATTAAAATTAATTTAATATGTTATAATTAAATTATTTCGATTAGTTATTACGAAATGCTAAAAAGCGGTTTACGAGGTGGTTTAGCTCGCGAGGTAGTATAGCACGTTACATTAAATATATATCGAGAAATATAATAATACTATAATAATTTACGTAATAATTAAAAATTAAATAAAAATTAAATATTAAAAAAATATTAAAAAAGATTTATACGAAAAATATGCGACTTAAAGTGCTATTAAGGTATCTAGCTATATATTTACATACAGCCGATCCGTTTACTATATATATGTATATAGGTAGTTTTGCATAAACGCGACCGGAAAGCATCTCCGAAAAAACCGTACCCCTTAATAGGCCGGATGAAAAAACGTAATGCAGGTTATTAACACGGTGACTAACGATAAGATATATAATTTAATTAGTTCCTAAAGCCTCTAACCAATTGATCTAACGGTTGCCGATACGGTGGCGGAACCGAAGTTTTAATTAATCAGCTTTTCTAGGCTGGCGCCACCTAGAGGAACGGTAACTTAAGCTGGATTTAAACCAGCTGTCTTTTAAGACCAACCGAAACAGGGTACCCAAGCCTGTCGCAAGTGGAAGGGACACCTAGGTTCGCAACTACTGAGCTATTAGGCCATACGAAAAATATACGAAGATTAATTATATAAATACCTAACGATTTATAAAAATATAAAATAACTATAAAGATTATATTATTTTTTCAAAATGAAATTAATAATATAAACAATTATACGATAATATAATATCGACGTTAAAATAAATGTTAAAAGATATAAGCTATACAGAAAATAAAAATTATTACCGGTCGTTAAACAACTATAAAATTTCATTATAATAAATGTTATTTTAAACTTCTTTTATCGAAAAGCTTAATTACGGGTATATATTACGATAATATTTTTATAATCGATAGTTAATTTATAAAATTTTCTTATTTTTTACGATATAATAAAAGTATAAATACCGAATAAATAATATATATATTCTTTCGATATATATTTAACATATATAAATTATCGTTAATAATTATTTTATATAAAAATAAAACCTTTATTTCTAAATTCGAGTAAAATTTAATAATATAAATTAATTTAAATAATAAATAAACAGATAAACGGAAAAAACTAACTAAATATTAAAACGTATTTTCGATACTATATTAACTACGAATAAAATAATTAAATTAAAAAGTTACTTATTACGTAACTAACTTATAATACTAATTACTATAAAAACATTAAAATAACTTTAATAACTACTAACTTTAATTTAATTTTAAAACATTATAAAAAAATATATAAAAGAAAACCAATTATTATTAAAATAACTTAAATAACTATATTAAAGGATAAAAACAAAACTTAAATTTATACGTAATTAAATAACTATGTATTACAATTAAAAAAGGTTAAAAAAACTAATCTTATTAAAAAAGGAAATAGTTTACCTAACTAGTAAAAATATTAAAATAAAACGGTTAAATTAAAAGTTCGATTTCAAATATATCGGCCTATATAAAATTAATAAAAAAAATCTTAAAATATACTTATTAAATAAAATCACTACTTAAACTTAAACTCTATTTAATCTTTTATAGTTTTTTCCCTATGTTAATGGCGGATATTATTAAAATATATATAATATAAAACGATATAAAAAAAAGAAAAAAAAAGAATATATAAAATTAAATGAATTTTAAGTACGTAAAAAGAAAAAAACTTATATAATACCTCGTTAAATAAAAGATTACTCAGATTCGGAACATATTTAAAAACCCGCTAAAAATCTCACTAATACCTAACGCCTGTGAAAAAAGTTTTACTAATAACGCCGGAACCGCTAAAGTTAAAGGTACCTTAATTTATATTATCTAGGGACGACCAGTTAATCGTTTTAAAGATAAACTAATTATCTAACCTAGATACTTAAGTAGCGGTTAACGTATTTACCTGCTTTAACCGTTCTTATTTTTTCAACTCCTTTAATAACTACAACTCTTATTACATTATTTTTATACTTTGAAAATAAAGGAAAACCTTTTATTTCCGAATTCGAATTAATCGCGTAATAGCCTTATTTATTTCCTATTAATAACGTATTAGTTTCTTTTAATAACGTTCTTATAATTTTAAAAAACGTTGCTTTATAAATACCCTTTTTCGTTTTAATCGCTAATTCTTAATACGAATATTTTCTAAAAAATAATAACGAAATACTATTTTAATCGCAAAAACACCTATATTAAACATACGCTTTACATTTAAAAGCATCCTTTATTATCTTACATTTCCAGTTTTTATTAAAGTATAAAGAATTAAGTATACCTTTAAAGATAAATTCGTTAAAAAATAAAAGAAAGTGTTTACGATAAACGGTAATTAAAAAACTGTTCGAAACGGTTTAATAATATAACTTAATATATTAAAATTAAAAAAAGGAACTTATCGAAAAAAACTAATCTCGGAAGTAAAGTTTTAGGATATAAAAGTATTATATTATAACTTAAATAAAACAGTTTCCGTAAACAGTCGGACTAAACGGTAAAACAACTTTAATTAAGTTACGTAAATAAAAACGTTTAGTAAAAATCGAATTAAATACTAATAATTCCAACTAAACATATTTAATCGCTATTTATTAAAAGTTAAACTAAATAACGTTAAACTATAAAACATTATAAAGGATATATATGTTCCTTATTTTAATAATTTAAATAATATTAGTTTATAATACGTAAGGTTATTAGGTTTAAGCCGTATTATCTAGGCTAAGCTAAAGATACGAAATAATTATACTAATAATTAATACGATAAATATTTTACCCAGTATTTTCGAATACGGCAATTATTAATGGTTTTTACGGTAATAATAAATTATACGCCTCGGTTACGAAAAGCCTTATTTCGAAACCGATTATCGCGTAATGCCGATAAGTTTCGACCCTGATAAACCTTATGCCTTTTAGCTGGTTCGGCAGGGGAAATCTCCTAAAATGCAGATAATAACTTAAGAAATGTTAAGCTTTTTGCGGTAAACCTTAAGTCCGTATAAGATGGCTGCTTTACGACCCTTTGCCAGTTTTACGACAGCCACGTTTAACCTCGATCGATCGGGGATGTTATATATAGAATATAACTTTTTAAAGCTAAATTTCGGGTTTTGCTTTTTAACTTAAATAATTAAATTTATTTTAGTTTCTTTTATAAGACGTTTTATATTATTAGCGTTAAGAAATTTATAATTAAAGTTAAAAGGTTAAAAAGTTTAAAAAATTAACTTGTTCGCTTATATAGCTCGCTTACTTATATAGTACGTTAAGTATTATCTATTAAAAAAATTATTAAGATTTTTTAACTATTTTATTAAAGGTAATATACTTTATTTTTATAGTTATATATTTTTATAAACCGGGGTGTTTTAAAAAGCGAATTTTATATTACTAACTTTCGAAAATACTAAGACTATACGTTATTTTATTTATAAAAACAACTATATAAAGCTAATAATAAACCCGGATATATTACGCGTTTTAATAACAAGATTATAAAGATATATATAAATAAACATTAATTTATTATATTATATTATTTTATTTCGTCTTTTTATTCTAAACTATTAATTAATAAATTACTTATTTTATAAGCTGCTTACTTTTATAATATATTATTCTCCCTAGAGAAGACGTAACCGTGGAATAAAATTGAACAAATAGATAAATTATAGTATCGGTTGCTAAGCTTCACCAAGCCCTAACCTTTTCACAGGCGTCTTACTCCAAGGTAACTTCAAACTGCCCTATTATACAAGCCCCTATCGACGACCATTCTTAACTAAATTCTGGACGGTTTTCGCAATCCGGAACAGCCGGACAAATTATCGCTCATAATCCTCTAGCTCGTATCGAACCAAAAGTTAAACTTCGAAGTTTTTAAACTTTTTATTATTTATATCCAGTTTTCCCAGCAATTTCTTTATACGGTCGATATTTTCCACTATAAAATCGTCCAACTTTTAATTACTTTTACTTATATAAATCAAATCGTATCCGAAAATTAAAAGCAAAATCCGATCTTTTTAGGAAAAATCGGTTGGATCGACGGAGGTGTCGATATTTTTGGCTCGTCCCAAAGCTTTATTAAACTTAAAAACCTTAAAAAAAACGTCTTCCGTAAAAACTTTACAGTCTCGTATCCGAAAATTAAAAGTAAAATCCGATCTTTTTGGGAAAGGTCGGTTAGATCGACGGAGGTGTCGATATTTTTGGTTCGTCCTAAAGCTTTATTAAACTTAAAAACCTTAAAAAAAACGTTTTCCGTAAAGACTTTACAGTTACGGAATACCGGTATCTTGTAATAGGAATTGCCCGGCATATTTCAACTGTTTTAATTAATAGGGATTCGAAAAAGTATCGTAAAATCGATCGAGGTTAAAATCGTAGGACTAACAAAGGGTCGTAAAGCAGCTATTTTATACGGATTTAAGGTTTACCGCGAAAAGTTTAACATCTTTTAAATTATTATATTCCAAAAGATTCCCCCTGCCGAATTAATTAAAGGGCATAAGGTTTATTAGGGTCGAAGCTTGTCGGCATTACGCGATCGGTTTCGGGATAAAGCTTTTCGTAACCGAGGCGTATAATTTATTATTACCGTAAAAACCATTAATAATTACCGTATTCGAAGATATTAGGTAAAGTATTTATCGTATTAATTATTGGTGTAATTATTTCGTATCTTTAGCTTAGCCTGGATAATACGGTTTGAACCTAACGACCTTGCATAATATATTATAATATAAATTAAATTTGTAACTTAAATCTGATATTATTATATATTATTATAACTTTTAATATTTCTTCTTTTATAATGAAATTATTACTATTAATCGTAAAATTATTTTTAATAATAAATTAACTAGCTTAACGGTTATATTACGCTTAATTAATATAAAATACCTTATTAAGTTTAAATAATCGTACTACTGTATGTTTTTATTTACTATGCCCGTCCTATATTCTTTCTCCTATTAAGACTTGTCGGCAATTATGTTGCATTCTTAAGCCTAGAGTTCTGTATTCTACTAATTCTAGGTTACTCATTTCCAACTGGGGTAAGAGCAGCTAGATATAACCTTCAGCTTTTTTATCCTTATAATCTTAAAGCTATAAATTAAAGCCCCTTTAATTCTTTTAACGCTTTAATAATAAATTACTACATTCACCGACATACCCTTATAGCCTTAAAGTTGCCATAAAACTATTCGGACCTTGCCATCGCCTTAAAAGGTTTTTCCATCCGTGCTATATAAATCGCCTAACCCTTCCGGAATAAAGCTAACCTCGAATTTACTACGTTTCAACCTTTCGTCTAAGCCATTATTCCTCCGTTCCGGGTAATCCTTCGGTATATAATCGTATTTATCACAGTTAAAACAAAGTAATTAGCCTTTTTTATTCAATAAAAGCTTATTCCATCGGTTTTATCTCGCGTTATAACTTACGTTTTTCTTCGAATTCTTTTTCGAAATTCGGTAATAAAGTCGTTATATACTTAATTTACCGTTAAAATTATATATTATTAAAGTATTTAATTTATTTATCCCTTTTAAATATTACCGGTATAATTCTGGTTTTAAATCGAACTAATAAATATAATAATTTATTATTTAGTATTAGTAAATATATCGATATTGTTATACCGTCGTACCTAGTTTTTAAAATTAATTATTTTTTAAAGTTTTATTTAATAAATTAAATTTAAGTTTAAAACTTTATTTTTAATCGATACTTTTTATTTTATATAAATGCTTTAATACTTTAATTATTTTCTTTTTTATAAATTTAATAACGATTATTATAAAAAAGAAATATTAATATTAATTATAAGGGTTAATTTAATTTTATTAATATAAATAAATTTCGTCGAACTACCGATACGGTACTTAATCGTTATTAAGGTTATTTAAATAACCGGTTTTATATTTTGTTAATTATTACTAGCTTATAAATAATATTTCTTAATAAGCTTAAAATCGTAATTTTTTTAATCTAAGTATAACCTGCTATATAAGCGAGCGTAATATATAAGCGAGCATAACACTTTTTGATACCTCGTAATAATAAATTTAATTAAATTAATCGAATTTTTTATTATTAAACGTATTGATAATTTCTTTATAAATACGCGTATTATATCCGGGCTTGTTATAAATATTATATTTCCGTTATTTCTTTTTAACTTTTTCATAATAACTCTTCCTAGCTTATTATTAACTATATTTCTTTTTCTACCCCCTTTTTTTAAGCTAAAAAAGCTTATTACTTTTATATAATTAGCGTTTCTTTTTTTTAATAACACTTTTGTTTTTAATTTTCCGATATTTATTTAAAATATAATTCGTTTTACGTAATTAAACGTTTTCTTTTCGTAAAAAAAAGCTTTATATAAAAATAATATGTAGCCCAATAGCTCAGTAGTCGCGAGCCTGGGTGTGTCTCTTTTAATTGCGACAGGCTTGGGCACCCTGTTGCGATTAATCGCAAGAGACAGCTGGTTTAAATCCAGCTTGGGTTACCGTTCCTTTAAGTGGCGCCAGCTTAAAGGAGCTGACCAATTAGGGCTTCGGCCCCGCCACCGTATCGGCGATAACCGGAGAGGTTAGGGGTTCTGGGAACCAACTAATTAAATCAATCGAATATCTTATTGTTCGTTACCGTATTACATAACCCGTATTGCGTTTTTCTGGTTATTAGCTAAAGAGGGACGGTTTTTAAAATATACTTCCCGGTCGCATTTATATAAAACTATTTATATATATATATAACTAAATACCTTAATAGCACTTTATCTTATATAAAAATAATATATAAAGTTATTAAATTTAAGCTGTATTATTTAAACTAAGGTAAAAATACGAAGAAATTATATTAATTATTAATACGATAAATATTTCACTTAATATTTTCGAATATAATAACTATTAATAATTTTTACGATAACGATAAATTATATATCGGTTATGAAAAGCTTTATTTTAAAACCGATTACGTAATACCGATAAATTTTAACTTTAATAAATCTTATACCTTTTAATTAATTTAACATGGGGAATCTTAAATAATAACTTAGAAGATATTAAGCTTTTCGCAGTAAACCTTAAGTCCGTATAAGATAGCTGCTTTGCGACCTTTCGCCAGTCTTACGACTTCTTTAACTTCGATTAATTTTAGGGCTGCGAGAAGGTTACAGTTTAGTAAAGCTTAATAACCGAGATAGCATAATTTATTAATTTGTTTAATTTAGGTATACGGTTACGTCTCTTTTAAGGAGAATATAAAAATAATATATAACCTTTTATTATAAGATTAACCGATTCAAATATTTTTATCAGCAAGTTAACTTAATAATTTCTAATTTTTTTATATAAGGTCGTTAGGTTTAAGCCGTATTATCCAGGCTAAGTTAAAGATACGAAGTAATTATATTAATAATTAATATAATAAATACTTTACCTAATATTTTCGAATACGGTAATTATTAATAGCTTTTACGGTAACGATAAATTATATTTCGGTTATAAAAGGCCTTATTTTAAAACCGATTATTACGTAATGCCGATTAGTTTCGACTTTAATAAACTTTATACCTTTTAGCTGGTTTAATAAGAAAAATCTTAAATAATAATTTGAAAGATATTAAGCTTTTCGCGGTAAATCTTAAATCCGTATAAAATAGCTGCTTTACGACTTTTCGCTAGTTTTACGATAGTTACTTTTATTAATTAAAATAACTATAATACGCCGGCTAAGTTCGAATATAAAATCTCAATATTTCGTATTTTCGAAAACTTAACGGAAACGGTTTTAATTACCTTATTTAATTTAATAAAATAATAGGCCGAATAAAATATATTAATATTTTTGTCGATATTAATAATTGTTCCGGCAAAAAATTAAATTTTATTATTAATTTTCGGATACGATTTATTTTAAAATAGCAGAAATAATTAATTTTTACGTAAATTTATATTAAGAAATATCCGGCTTATAGAAAAATTATTAGCAAAACTGGAAAATAGCGATAATGGGTTTGAAAACGTCGAAATTTAACTTTTAAATCGATATAAAAAAGATTACGAACGATAGTTTGTCCGGTTGTTCCGGATTATAAAAACCGTTCAAAATTCCGTTAAAAATGATTATTGATAAAGGCATAATTAGGTAAGTTATAAAAAAATTAGGGTTTAGTAAAGCTTAATAACCGGTAATATAATTTATCTATTTATTTAATTTGTTTTTATGGTTACGTCTCCTTTAGGGAGAATTTTTTTCTATAAATAACGTTTTTATTTTATTATTTTATAGATATTTGTAGGAGTTTTCGTAAACGGGAAAATAAAACCGGCGGAGGTTAACGGGGAGATAATTAATGTAAATATAATTAAAGAAATTTCGAATTTAGAAAAAACGTTATTAAGATTAAATAAAATAAAGTTAATTTTTTACAAATTTAAATTAAATATTATCGGACGTTATAGCAATTTTAAACGTACTATAAAAACCGGGGGAAAATCTTTTTTAGTAATATTAGTATAAAAATATTATATTAAGGATTTGATATATAATAAATAAAAGGTATTTTAAAATTAAAATAAAAATTAAAATAAAAAACTAAAACCGATACGAAATATATAGGGGTATGTAAAATATAATAATATCGTAATTAACGTTATATTTTTCGAATTTTATCAAACAATAACTTTTATAACCGTTAAAAATAAAAAACGTTTCGAACTTTTCGTATGCGTCCGAATATATTTATTAAAATATTAAATCTATTTTATACCTAATTTATTTATTATCCAACTATTATTACTTAATAGGATTTTTTAATCGGCTATTAATAATAAATTATTATAATATTAAAATTTAAAGTAATTTTATCTTATTATAATAATAAATAATAGTATAACCTATTTTTAAAAATTAACAGCTTAAATAATTATAACTTATTTTTTATTTTTTCATTACGTTTATCTAGGTTTTTTATATTTTTCGGTATTTATAATTATTATATCCGTCATTATAAAAAGCTTTATTAAGAATTTAATCTCGTCGAAATTATAAATATCCTTTTTTACGATACCGTATTTCGTAATTATAACCCGAATAAATTCGAATTACTTGCGAAATATTTCTGGAATTTCGGATAAAACCTGTTAATAATTAATCTTTCGATTTAAACGCGTTTAAACTTTTTTTTAGCGTTTAATAAAGTTCGACGCCTAGTTAACTTTAACGCGTTCCGTAACGTATTAAATAAGTAGTATATTAGTTATATTATTAACGTATTAAAGCTAAATAGGAAACGTTTACGTATTTAGGTTAAAAATTCGGTTTATCATGGATTTTTTTTCCGTCGGCATTAATTTCCGTAAATTAAAAGCAATATCGGTTTAAACGTATTTACCTATAAAATAATACGCTAAGGTAAAAAATAAAACTTTATAAATAAAACTAAACTTTTTATAACTAAATTTCGAGTTTCGTTTTTTAACCTAAATAGCTAAATTTATTTTCGCTTTTTTTATAAAACGTTTTATAATATTAATATTAAAAAATATTAAAATTAAAGATATATAGTTGAAATGGTTAAAAAAGTATTACGTTCGCTTATATGTTATACTCGCTTATATAGCACGTTATATTTATTTTCTTTTATTTTTTCGTTCGATAATATAGCGAATATTTTTATTAATTATTCTGTATTAAAGCCCTCCGGCTAACCTTTTACGTCTTTTTAAAACATTATTACTTTTCCAAACGCCGTCTTAGTTTTTTTTAGGTCTTTTCGGACGTTACTGCGTTAACGAACCTTTGTTTCTAATCGATAACTGTCAGCTAGCAGGGGGTGCTAAACGCACCCTATATATAGAAAGGCTCCCTTTAATCGGAAGATATGTTCCGTTACTAAATTACAGAAAAACTGTACGTATACGAGAGATATACGTAACTTAACCTAATATAATAATATAACTGATATCCCTTATATTTAATAATTAAAAGATTTATTCGTTTAATTTACGTTATTATTAATTAATTAACTATTGTTAAAACGTTATAGGTTATATATTAATAGTAATTATTTGTATATTTTATTAATTGTAATAATAACGGTATTGTTAACGTTTTCCGTTATTTATAATAGACTTAAGAACTGGGACTGTTTTAAGGGCGAATTCCAGGTTAGAACGTATACCTTTAATATATGAGATTATATCGATTTTAATTAATTATGTCCGTAATTTATTAAATTAACAAAATTTAATATAATTTCGTATTTAAAAAACGAATACGTTATATGATACGAAATAATATTTTAAACGGTTTCTTAATTATATTTATATTTTCCGGAAAAATTTACGAAAAAAATTATTATATTAATTATTTAACGAATACCTTTAAAATAACGACCGAAAGTAAATAAGTTTATAATTAGGATTTTACGGTATATATTTATAAAGATCGTAAATACGATATTTTCCGAAAAAATAATAATGACCTAATAAAATAAGTTTTAAAATCGGTATCCCAATAATTAAGGAAATAAGTTTTTTTTAAAAAGAAATTTACGGAAATAATACGTTAAATTGGTTAAATTCGATAAGGTATACGATAATAAGCTTTTGATTAATATTTAATGAAAATACTGCGAAAAGTTAAACTAAATTTCGAAGTTAGTAAAGAAGTTAAACGAATAAATTATAAGGTAGTAAAAATTATTGTTTAGAGATAACGATATAAAATCTCGGAAACGAAAATAACGGTTGTATAAATTAACGATTTGTATATAGTATTAGCTTTTATTATAGGAATTTAAATAATTATATTTTAAACAATAAAGGAGTTTAAGATTAATAACGGTACGATTAGTTATTACGAAGTAACGGTTAATTTATTACATTATTAAATTATGATTTATTTCTAATTTATATCGAAAAATATTAAGGTATCGTTTTTAATGTTGTACGGAATATCCGTAAACCTTTTTAATTAGGATGATTTTGATTAAAAGGAGATTAAGGATAACTTTTAGCCGCGAAAAAAAACCTTGAAGCGTAAACTGCAATAAGGCGGTTGTAAAAAATTTTAAACGAGTCGAAATAGTAATAATAATAAGCGAAAGTGTTAAAAGTTAAATATATAAAGAATTTAATATAAAGTATATTTAAATTTTTATATATATTATTTTAATATTATTATGCGTTTTTTAATAAAGTTTTTAATAAAGTTTAAACTTAAGAAGGTAATTTTAATATTAGTTTAAAATTGAATTATTTCCGATTAATTTTTTTAAAAAAAAATATTTATTTGTTAAAGATTATAAAAAAGATAATGATTTAAAAGATAAATTAATTTTTAAAAAATATAAAACGGGTTTTAGCGTATTTTTTAATTTTTGAATAACGTAATACGATAAATGTTACGTTTTACCTTTTAAAAAATTCGTTTATTTTGGATTTAAAATTTATAATATATATTTTTAATTTTATTATTAAATTTTTAAATTATAGGATAACGATTTAAAATAACGGAATATATGTAAAAAATAATATCGTTCCGATTAAAGAAAATGGAAAAGTATATATTTTGTTTTAAAGCTTTAAAAATTTAAAAGTATTACGTTTGTATAACGTAGTTTATTATAAGGATTTTATATATAATTTAGTATTTTTCCGGTAATTTCGAAAAAAAAAGTATTAGTAAGATAATTAAAAGATTAATAATTTTATTTAAGATAAGTATAATTAAATAATTATTATATTAATAAATAAATTTAATTAATTCGTTATTAAGAATATTAACGTAATAGTTATTTGGATAGTTTTTACATTTTATAAATAAAATATTAATTTATATATAATAAGATTATTATAAATTGGTAATGGTATATTTTAATATTTAAAATTAGGATATTTAGGGCTCGAAATAATTATTTAATTATAGTTTTATATAAAAGGAGTACGTTTAAAAACTTTTGTAATAATCGAATGTTAAGTATATACTAAAGCGAAGGTTAAAAGGTAAATATGCCGAAAGTTAAAGGAAAAAGTTTTTTAATTAAGATAATAAATTGTTATTAATTTTATAAATTTCGAAAAAATTCTAGAAAAATATAAATACGTTACATTTATTACCGATAGATACTTAGGCTTTATTTAAGATATTTATTTTAATAATCGACAATAAAATATATTAATTATAATGTTTAAATATTTTTTTGGAAAGTTTTAAAGAATTAGGATAAGGTTTTTTTATAAGTAATCGAATGTAATAACAAAATTTTGGAAAATTATTAATTTCGAAATATATTATAATCGTTTTTTTTAATATTAAATTTAAAATTTTAATACCGTATATTTAGGTATAAAACGGGGGTATAAAGCGTTTAAAGGGTGTGATTAAGAAAAGGGCAATTACGATATAAAGTGGCGTTAAGATATTTTTATTTTTAATCGTATATATTTTTAAAGCGGTAATATATCTTTATAACCGTACTATTAAATACGTACTCTTTTAGCAAAATTTATACGAGGTTTATTATATTTATCTAATAAATAAAGACGGTGTTATACTATTTAATCGGAAGCTTTAATAAGTTTACTTACGAATATACGGCTATATAGTTTACGTTATGATAATTACCGTTATAAAGAAAAAACAAAAATTTTAAAAGTTAAATTTTAAAGTATAGATTAATTTTTTAGTCGGTTACCGATTTACGAATATTTACGGAATTTAAAACTTATTGATTAATAAGGTTGTTATTATTCGAAACGTATAGTTTAACGAAAAGGTTATTTTTTCAGGTAATATTAAAAATTTCAAGAACGATTTTTTATATGTTATAAAAAAAAGCTATAAATATTATTACGACAGGTAAAATTACCTAATTAGGGTTTAAATTACCCAAATATATAAATATAAAAAAAGGACGAAAATTTAAACGGAATAATTTAGTTACCGGTTAAATAGGAAAGGTAGTTTTAAAATAGCATAAGCGTATAAAACGTTCGGGATAGGAAAAAATAAGCTTATTTATATAAGATTAATTACCTTTATACGATAACTATATTCGAATTATTTCCGTCCTTTAAATTATTATTTTTATTAACGTTTGCTTTAATAATTATTACGATTATTACGTTAACGGAAATAATCAAGGTAGTTTTAAGTTTTTGTTATATTATTTAACTTAAGGTAACGGTAAAAAACGAAAGTATTTTATAGGTTATAAACGCAAGCTTTCCGTACGTTTTATATTAAAAAAAATAATTATCGGTACGATTATAAAGTATAAAAAACCGCGTTTAACGTAAATAAGTAATTTATTTTATTAATACAATCGCTAATTAGTTAATAAATTTCGAAAATTTAACAAAGTTAATTACCTGAAATATATGTTATTTTAATCGGAAAAATTTCGATATAAAAATATATAAAATCCTTAAGTTGCGAAACCGGATATATAAATGTAATTTACTATTAATACCGTAAAATTGTAAAGAATTAAGTATATACTTATTAAGGGAAATATTTGGTAAAGCCGAAAAAGCTTATTTATAAAGTTATAAAAAATGCGATTTTAGGAAATAGTTAATTAATTTTTTAGAAAAGGAAATAAGTTCTAAGGTTTATATAAATATACGTTTATAAGTTTAATAAATATAACTGGTTATAAAAATGCAAAATACGTTTTATCGTACGAAGCGATTAATAGCTAAAAAACGTTTATAATAATACATACGTATTTACTTTAGTTAAAAAGTTACTTAAAACCTTAATTGTTATTACGGTTAAATTCGATTTAAAGTTAAAGTAATATAACGTTATTAACGCCTTTATTAACGCCTAATTACTTTATAAAGTATATATAAATATACCCTTAAAATACCCGTAACATGGTAAAACTTTTTTAATTAGGAAGGTATTATATGGATTAAGGGAGTTACCTTAGTTTTAGTAAAAGAAATTTACTAGGACGTTTAAAAATCTGGAACTTAGCTCCGATTTTTATACAAGGTTGTTGGGTTTAAGCCGTATTATCTAGGCTAAACTAAAGATACGAAGTAATTATATTAATAATTAATACGATAAATACTTTATTTAATATTTTCGAATACGGTAATTATTAATAGTTTTTACGGTAACGATAAATTATATCTCGGTTGCGAAAAACCTTATCCCAAAACCGATTGCGCAATGCCGATAAATTTCGACCTTAATAAACTTTATGCCTTTTAGCTAGTTTAGCAGGGGGAATCTTAATAACTTAAAAGATGTTAAGCTTTTCGCGGTAAACCTTAAGTCCGTATAAGATGGCTGCTTTGCGACCTTTCGCCGGTTTTACGACTGTAAAAAGGTTGGGGTTTAGTAAAGCTTAGTAACCGATAGCATAATTTATCTATTTGTTTAATTTGGTTTTATGGTTACGTCTCCTCTAAGGAGAAGCTCCGTTTTTTATAAACCTTGTTATTTTATTTATTGAAAGGTATTTATTTATTTATTTTTATAGACGATATCGTGATAGTATATCGTAAGAAAGATTAAAATTTCGTTAATTAATTAATTTAATAAATTCGGGAACGGTATACCTTTATAAAGGGTAAGGATTTATAGTAGTTCCTCGGTATCGAAATAATTAAAAACAAACTTAATAGGAAAATCTAGTTAATTTAATCCTTAAAAAAAGTTTAAATAACTTTTTAAAAACGCTTATAATTAATATTAAGTTATTATCGAATTTTAATTTAACTTATTTAAACTTTATAAATAAATATTAAAAGAAAATCGGTTTTATTTTTTATATAGCGATTAATACGTAACCCGATATATCTTTTACCGTACCCCGATTTACCTGTTTTAACTTAAACCTTAATAACGTATATTATAAAGTTGTTAATTAAGTTATATTATATTTAATCGGGACTAAAATGTTAGCGTTATAATTCGGAAACGAAGATTTGTTAAATATTTAAAGTAACGTTTTTTTGGGTAAATAATACAATCGATCGAAAAAGTTTTTAAGTTTACGTTATAAAGTTATTTAAAAAAAAATTGTAAAATAACCGGCGAATAAGTAAGATATAATAATTATTTTTATAACCGAAACGGAGTTATTATTTTTTTATATAAGCAGTAAAAAAAGTTTTATTTGGTTTTTAATTAATTAAAAAATTAAAAATTACCTTAAATGTTAAATTATTAAATATATAATACGATAATTAATAAATTATACGGCTTATTAACACCGACGTTACCTTGTTATAAACGAAATTACGATACGTAAATATATATAATTATTAATTACGAAAAGCCGTAAAAAGAATTTAATTAAAGTAAATTATACGTTTATAGGCGATATATTAATTAATAGATTAATTAAAACTTTATTACGTAAACCGTTTAGGTCTTTTAAAAAGTAATTAGGATTAATAGATATTACGGAAGTTTTCGAATAACGGAGGAATATTTTACAAATAATTTTAAAAAAGAAATTAGTTAATTAAAAGAATTTAATCGCCGGAGAAAAGGTTAAATAAAAAGCTGCAACTTTAAAAAGTGATAATATGTAACAATTAACGCCATAAATATTTTAAGGTATTAAAGGGGTATGTAAATTAACAGGGGGTGCTAAACGTACCTTATATACGAAAAGGCTTCCTTTGATCGGAAAATATATGTTCCGTTATTAGATTATAGAAAAATTATACGCGTACGAGAAACACACGTAACTTAGCCTAATATAACAACATAACTGATATCCCCTATATCTGACAATAACGGTCTTACGTATATAAACGTTTCTATTCAGTTCGAAATGATTAAAGGAACTTTAAAACCTTCTTTTTTAAAACCGAACCGATTCGTTTCGATAAATATGTTTTTAAACGCCTTTACGCCGAATTTGCCGTTTTAAGGTAATATCTTAAATATAATACAAAATAGGTAAATTAGGATATTAATTTTGCTAAGAGATAGAACTAGAAAATGTTACTATGTTAGCAATTATATTGCATTCCTAAGCCTAAGGTTCTGTATCCTGCTAATTTTAGGTTACTCATTTCCAACTGGGGTGGGAGCAGCTAGATATAGCCTTCAGCTTTTTTGTCGTTGCAATCCTAGGGCCACAAATCAAAGTCCTTTTGATCCTTTCAATACACCAACAATAAATCACCACATCTGCCGACAAAACTATTTTTTTTTAAAAAAGAAAAAAAAAATCATAACCAGATGAAAACTCCGGCTCGGAACAGCGCAACCCTTGTCGTTTTCTTTGAAACCTGTATTCCGTTATTTCCAGTATGGATTACACTGTGTAGTCCTCCAGATGACCATCTCTCTTTCGGCGAATGACTCTAGAATCTGTCTTAACAGATGGTGAAGAGATTGCGTCAATCCATTCAGCGGCTAAAGATAAGAATGTCCTGGTCCGCGTTGGTATACCAGAGAAGGCCCGGCTGCACATCGCAACTTCGTAGAATTTCAGTGTAACCATCAACATGCTAGCCGAGTACACTGTTGCTGCGCAGGATGAACAGGTTCACATCCCGAGTTGGCCTGCAATTTAGCACATATTACTAGCAATATCGGTATGGGATACTTCATCCGTTAAAGCATGGCTGAACATGGTCAACATATATATCTGCTCTATAGACAAGACTCATAAAAATAGCCTTAAATATAAGTAGCCTATGTTTGACCAGATAATCCCTCTTCCAACCACTCCCACACGTCATAACTCAGAAAAAAGCAGTTAACCGAATGTTAGCATGGAACTAAATAGTCTAATACAGACCCTAGTAGGGTGGTCTATACCTGTCAGGCCGATGCGGTGCCACCACAGAGAAGCCGCGGGGAGGCAGACTATCCGAAGATCTGGTTTAGGCCTTCTGAGTAGAGAATCCTTCAACGGGCTCCACTTCTGGACCAGACTTGGACGTTTCGTGGTTGATGGTGCCCTTGCCATTATCCCAAGACGTGGGCTTCCACTCCTTGGACTTCCGTGCAACGCTCACCTCCTCGTATAGCTGGTCGACTTGCTCAAGACTGAGGCCCTTTGTTTCGTAGATAAAGAACCAGACAAAGGCAATGCAGATAAAGCAAGCGGCGAACCACACGAAGAATATCTTGGACTGCAAGTTGGCATATCCGTCCCCGTAGTTAACAAGGTACGGAGTTGCGTACGCGATAGCCCAGTTTAGTAGCCAGTTGGTCGCCGTGGTGATACTCAGAGACTTCGCACGGGTCTTGAGAGGGAAAATCTCACCAGTAACGACCCACGCTAGGGGACCCCAGGTAGAGGCGAAGAAGAAGATGTATATGCAGACGAAGGACACTGCTGCTTGCTGTCCAGCAAGACTCTTCACAAAGATCTCGCCATTGTCGTGCTGGCCAGTGGACACCGTGCCGCAAACAGCGACGATAAACTGGGAGACGCACATGCCGATTGCACCCCAGAGCAAGAGTGGTCGTCGCCCCCATTTGTCAATGGCATACATGCCGGGCACGGTCGATGTAACATTGATAGCAGACGTAATCATCGAAATGACGAAGCCGCTTGAGACTCCGGAGTTTTGGAAGTACTTGGTCCCATAGTAAAATATAAAGTTAATGCCTAGAAAAGTTAATCTCAAGCACAAGATACACTATGTACCAAAGCTGGAGCTCGGGGGAGCTTACGTACCTGTAAGCTGCTGAAGCGCCTGCAAAGCTATGCCGGTGAGCTGCCTCTTGAGCATGGGAGGTCGGAAGCAATCGAGGTAGGTGCCCTTCCCCAAGGTAATCTCAAACTCGTGGTTTGCCTTGACTTCTGCCAACTCTGTTTTGATGGCTTCATGCTCTGCTGGTAGACGCCGAAGCTGGCTGAGCGATTGGGCAGCCTTTTCGAGGTTGTCCTTCTTGATCAAATATCGAGGAGTTTCGGGGAGGATGATCATGCCGATGAAAAGTATAAGGGACCATGCTAGCTGCAAGGCAATTGGTATGCGGTATGATCCGGTATCATTTCGATTAGAAGTTGCGTTGTTTACGACGGCCGCGAGGAGTAATCCGATGGTTATGGCCCACTGGTAAGCCGCAACGATAAAGCCGCGAATCCATTTCGGGGCCGTCTCGGACTGATAGAGGGGAACTGAGCATAAAATTAGTGCCTCATCCGGTGAGGTGCGTCACAGGTATACACAATCCATGTACTTACCCATCGCGGAGATCAGGCCAACACCAAAGCCGGCAAAGAAGCGCCCCGCGAGAAACAACGGGATGGCCGTGGCGATAGTATGAAGTACGACACCGAGATTGAAAACCCAAGTTGATATAATCAGTCCCATTCGACGGCCAAGGTAGTCAGACAGGAAGGGAGAGCTCAGAGCGCCAAAGAAGGTGCCAGCCGAGAGAATGGACACGATCGCAGACTCCTGGGAAGCAGTGATACTGAGATTGCCTTCAGGATCGACGTAGCCTGTGCTGAAAAGCTGTTGCCAGTAGGGCATGGCCAAAATTCCGCTGATAGTCCCGGTATCATAGCTATGAGGAGATATTCCATCAGTGTACTTGTTTAACACACGGGCGGATATGGAGGCTCACCCAAAAAGAACACCGCCAAAGGCAACGAACAAACCAACCGTGATTGCAGGCCACACCTTTCCCTCTTCGGTGCCTGGTCTGGCCAAGGAGAAGCGACTACGGGCGCCCATTGTAACAGTGTTTGGGGTGCGGAGTCGAAAGAATGGGTTCTACTGAGAAGTCTGAGAACAATAGCGATGATCTGAATCGGAGCGGCGGATTTTTAATTCGAATTAAAATAGATTCCAGAAGAGTTGATAGGCCCCCCCATTTTATGTAGAGCATGTGGTGGTCCTGATATCCATAAGGGGGAGAGGCCTTGGGTGAACTCCCCTCGGCATCGCCGACACAATCATACAGTTTCAAATCGACCCCGATGGTATTGATCTCTTCAAAACAGGACGTTAGGATAGGATAACTCCCATCCTGACATGATAACTCCCCTCCCCATCACCCAACGTGATCCACTTCTTCGCAAGCCTTTCTATGATATTGTGGCCCATGAATTGCCATTCCTACTTCACGAAGCCTGAACTGCTGATTGGCCTCCATGGATAGCCGCAGAGCGGAGATGTTGGAGACTCATTCACTGGTCAACTAGGATCCCACTGTATCCGAAATACGGGTACTTAACGCAGCTAGCTCGTCCAGGAGCGGAAGGCGGGTATAGTCTCTGGTTGCGATTCTACATGTCTTTGGCATTGCATAGGTGACAGGCCCGTAAACAGGGCGCACGCATACTACTCGAAGCACACGGGGATACCGCGGCCGAAGCATGGTAAGACCGAGGATAAAAAGTCGCCCTTGCTAACTCGGCAGTTAATGGAGCAGCGCAGGCGCAAACCTTGTCCTCCGGAAGTTGCCCAATTAAGTCTCCAGCCCATCCGGCATTTAGGCAAGTACTCGGCCCAATCGCGGCGCGGCAAGACAGCGGCATGGCCCTAGGATTGCCAACTGCCAGCCGCCAAAATGGCGACACTTCGAAGCTTTGGGAGCTGTCGGGGGGGTGGAGAGGTTCGTCCGTAGCAATCAAAAGTCTCCGGTACCTTACAATGTATTTTGGAAGTCAAATAGCGTATAATACCGGCCTACGAAGGTCGGGCGCAGGGGTCTACTAGCATACCGAGTCGGGCCGACAGTACGCCACGAAACAGTGTCGTATAGTAAAAGTGGGCTACTGGCTGCAGTTCCTGGAAGTAAATTTCCTAAGAGATACCATTAGCACTCCTATACCGCCCCTCAAACTGAAGTCCCTTCTGCTATAATATACTTTAGCGGAAAATAACGTCTACAAACCACTGTCGAGACTGCGGCCCCGAAAAGCTACGCTTGCACACTTTTGCGCTCGAGCTTCGTACAAAGTTTCCCGTCCATACCAATACCAAGACGTCTCAGGTGGCAGAGGGGGAGGGAGAGTGCCGGGATTGTGCATCGTAATAAAGCTCTCGCGAGACCCTGGAACTGGCTTTGATCAATGCTAACACTGGCCATACTCAAGGCAAGTGACAACTTGCAGTAAATGGGGCAATTGCGGCCTTATCTGATTCCTGTTCGTTCTTAACGACCGGCACAGGATGTTATCCCAGATGGAAATTGGGCCCCCGCTGACATGATGGGTGTCAATTGGAGATGATGGAGGAGTCAATCCGAGATGTGGTGCGGGGAAGAATGCTACAGGGCTGGGGTAGGGGACAGGAGATGCGGAGACAGGCTACCCCTGCTCGAGGGGTTGTGGGGACCTTCCAACCTCTGACCCCACCTAATGCATGACCCTAGCAATGCATTTACCTCATAGAAGATCAAGCCCTAATTTTAAGGTTGTAGCTGTGCCTGCGGCGCAGCCGTGGCTAGTATCTGCCGGAAGGCCATAAGACGTTAGTCATAACAATTTTTTAGCGGGTCATTAGCCTAAAACAGAAACCAGGCCCACTGAAGCTCTACTAAGTTCCGGTATATCATAAAAACTCGAATATAAACAAAGGTGCTTAAAATATTAACGTTAACGAATTGTTTTTTTCGTTTTAAATATCAAGCTTATTTAAAAAGATTATTATCGAGGTACGTAACGAATAAGAATTTAAATTAAAAGTAATAATGCTATAAATCGATAGTTAACTTAATAAATAACGTTTTATTACGCCGAATACTATGTTATAATTTATAATAATAACAGGTATTAGGACTAGTATTATAACGTAAAATAAATATAATTAACGGTAGTTTTTCTTATAGCAGTTAAGTAGATTAATATAGCGAATAAAAATAAAAGTTACTACTTACCTTTAAAAAAATTATTATAACTAACGCCGTATAACCTTCTAGTAGGTATTCCGCTAAGAAATAACTAGAAGAGCTTAATATATTAACTAAATCGCTATAAAAAAGCTTTATAAATGTTACGGTACGTACCTGGAGTAGTCTGTAGACTGGGAGGGCTAACCCCAGCCCTAGCCTACATTACTTCTAGCCCAATAAGCTGCAAGGATTGTTTTGTTCTTCCGTTTTCCTTCACCCTAGATTTTACATAGCTAATAGAAATCTGCTCTGCTCGCCGAGCCCTACCTGTCAGATATAGGGGACATTAGTTGTTGTAAGGGGTATGGTTATGAGAGTAAGGTGGTGGCCGAACAGTAGCAGACCATTCCAAGAAGTAGGTGTATTAGCAGACTTCTATCTGAGTTGTATGTGTTATCTGAGTGCGGTCTTTTATAGGTGTGCATGTGGGTCGGCGACTAGTCGCCGAGGTTCCGCCGTATCTCTCTGTTTCCTTACAGTTGTGTGGTTATATTCGGCTAGCTACGAGTACTTCTTATACCCATGTAAATTTAATATAACTTATTAACGGAATATATAGTTTCCGATTAAAGTAAGCCTTTCCGTATATAAGGTACGTTTAATATCCTTTACTAATTAATATATCTTTTTAATATTTTAAAATATTTAAAACGTTAATCGTTATATATTATTACTTTTTAAAATTATTCGTAAATTATTTTTCCGCCGTTTAAAAGTATTTATAATATCTATTAATTTTAACTGCTTTTTAAAATACTTAAATAATTCGCGTAATAAGGCTTTAATTAATCTATTAGTTAATATATATCTCGTAAATATATAATGTAGTAATTATCGTATTATATATTTAACCGTTTAATATTTAAAGTAATTCTTAATTTTTTAATTAATCGAAAACTAAACAAAGTTTTTTTTTATAATTTATATAAAAACTAATAATTCCGTTTCGATGATAAAATTAATTATTATATTTTATTTATTAGCCTATTATTTTATTATTTTATTAAATAACCCTATAATATAAATTTGAGAATTTTTTAATCGATTATATTATCTGTAAAAAAAGCATAGTTTTAAATACTTAACGAATTTTCGTTTTCGAACTATAACGTTAATATTTTAATTCCAATTAAATATAATGTAACTTAATTAATAGCTGTATAATATGCGTTATTAAAGTTTAAATTAAAACGCATAAATTAGAATACGGCAAAATATATATTAGATTACGTATTAATTATTACGTAAAAAATAAATTTAATCTTTTTTTAATATTTATTTATAAAACTTAAATAAGCTAAATATAGATTTAATAATAATTTAACGTTAATTATAAACGTTTTTAGAAATTTATTTAATTTTTTTAAAGATTAAATTAATTAACTTGTTTATAAAATCGGATTAAAATAACTAAATTTTCCTATTAAGTTTATCTTTAATCACTTCGATACCGAAAAACTATTATAAGTCCTTACCCCTTATAAAGATATACCGTTTTTAAAGTTGCCAAATTAACTAATTAATAAGGTTTTAATCTTTCTTATAATATAGTATTACGATATTATTTACGAAAAAATGATAAAAACCCTTTAATAAATAAAATAATAAAGTTTATAAAGAACGAAACTAAGTCTTAATTTCTCAAACGTCTCGGTAAAGTTTTTTAACTATAATAACGATAACTTCTTTAAGTTATATAATACTTTTTAATTAAAAAAGTTTTCTTATATTAAAAGTACGTTAAAGGCGTCTTTATACATACTTCGTAAGCTAAGTTAGCATTAATAAAGGCGTTTATAACGTTATATTATTTAAGTTTTAAATTAAACCTAACTACTTTAATAACTAACGCTTTAAATAATTTTCAATTAAGGTAAATACGTATATATTACTATAAACAGCTTTAAGCTGTTGATTATCTTATACGATAAAACGTGCCTTATATTTTTACAACCAGCTATACTTACTAAATTTATAAATATATACCTATATATATTTTAAAACCTATTTCTTTTATAACTTTATAAATAAACCTTTTTATAATTTCGCAGTAATAACAGTAAATTACGCCTATATATCCGATTTTATAACTTAAATACCTTTTTATATATTAAAATATTATTACTTTTACGATTAAGCTAGCGCGTATTTCGGATAATTAATTTTCCTAAATTTCCGCAGCTTACCGGCTGGTTATTATATATATTTATAAAAGGAGTTAAAGGTTTTATATTAAATCCGATTTTTTATAACTTATATTTGTTTTAGATAATACTTTTTTAATACGGAATATACGAAAGGTTTACGTTTATTACCCGTAAAGAAATTTCGGTTTTTATTATTATTTTAAATTAAATAATATAAACGAAGTTTAAGGTTATTTTTATTTTTTCTATTAACGTAATAATTATAATAATTATTAAAATAAACGTTAATAATAGTAATAGTTTAAAGGGCGGAAATAATTCGAATATAACGATTATATAAAAATAATGAATTCTTTACGAATAAATTTATTTTTCCCCTTTTTATACGATTTTTACGTTAATAGTTTTTTAAAGTAACTTTTTTAACCGGTAATTAAATTGTTCCGCTTAAGTTTTTATTTTCTTTTGGTATATAAATTAAATAATTATTATTTTGATTAAATATTTTTACTTATCGAAATAATTTCTATATAAGGTCGTTAGGTTCAAGCCGAATTATCCAGGCTAAGTTTAAAATATAAAGTAATTATACTAATAATTAATATAATAAATACTTTACCTAATATGTTCGAATACGGTAATTATTAATAGTTTTTAAGGTAATAATAAATTATATATTTCGGTTACGAAAAGCTTTATTCCGAAACCGATTATTACGTAATACCGATAAATTTCGACCTTAATAAATTCTATATTTTTTAATTAATTCGGTAAGGGGAATTTCCTGGATTATAATAATTTAAAAAATATTAAATTTTTTGCGGTAAACCTTAAGTTTATATATGATAGTTACTTTGCGATTTTTTTCCAGTTTTGCGATAACTATTTTTAATTTCGATCGATTTTACGACTTTTCCAATCCTTATTAATTAAAATAGCTGAAATATAACGGGTAATTTTTATTACAAAATACCGGTATTCCGTAATTATTAAACTTTTACGAAAAACGTTTTTTTTAAAGTTTTTAAATTTAATAAAACGTTAGAACGAATTAAAAATATCGATATTTCCGTTGATTTAACCGACTTTTTCTAAAACAATCGGATTTTACTTTTAATTTTCGGATACGATTTAATTTATATAAAAAAAATAATTAAAAATTAAATAACCTTATAATAAAAAATATCGACCGTATAAAGAAATTATTAAAAAAACTAATATAAATAAAAAAAGTTTAAAATTTTCGAAATTTAATTTTTAATTCGATATAAACTGGAAAATTACAAACGATAATTTATCCGGCTATTCCGGATTACGAAAACCGTCCAGAATTCGGTTAAAAATAGTCGTCGATAAAGGCATAATAGGGCAATTTATAAGAAAGTTAAGGCTTAGTAAAGCTTAGTAATTAATAGCATAATCTATCTATTTATTTAATTCAATTCCATGGTTATATCTTCTTTAAGAAGATTTTATAACATATAAAAAATATCTTTTACATTTTTAATATTATTTAAAAAGGTAATCTTTTTATTAAATTATAGGTTTTAAATAGTAATAATTTTATTAATTAACAAGTTTTAAATCTCGTAAATATTTATAAATTAATAACGGATTTAAAAATTATCTATACTTTGAAATTTAATTTATAAAGTTTTTTTTAGCGGTAATTATTATAACGTAAGGTATATAACCGTATATTCGTAAATAAACTTATTAAAATTTCCGATTAAATATTATAATGCCTTTATTATACGTTAAATAAATATAATAAACTGTATATAAGCTTTATTAAAAGAGTTCGTATTTAAAAATATAGTTATATAGATATATTATTACTTTAAAATATATATAATTAAAAATAAATATAAAATAACGTTATTTTATATCGTAATCGTTTTTTTCTTAATTATATCCTTTAAACGTTTTTTACCTCCGTTTTAGATTTAACTATAAAGTATTAAAAGCTTAAATTTAATATGAAACGGAAGCGATTATAATATATTTCGAAATTAATAATTTTTTAACATTTCATTATTATATTCGAATATTTTTAAAAAAAAACCTTATGATAGTTTTTTTAAGGGTTTTAAAAAGTATTTAAACGTTATAATTAATGTATTTTACATTTATTTTTAAAGTAGGTATCTTAAATAAAGCCTAAATATCTATCAGTAATAAATATAACGTAATTATATTTTTTAGGATTTCTTTCGAAATTTGTAAAGTTAATAACGATTTTTTACTTTAATCGGATTTTTTTTTTAGGTTTAGGACGTATTTATTTCTTAGCTTTCGCCTTATTATATACCTGGTTTTTAAATAATATAAAACCTTTTAAATAAATTCCTTTGATATAGGATTATAATTAAACGATTATTTCGAGTCTTAAATAACTTGATTTTAAGTATTATATAATACCGTTACTAGTTCATAATCTTTTCGTTATTTATAAGTTAATATTTTATCTATAAGTTATAAAAATTATATAAAAAGTTATTATATCAATATTTTCGATAACGAATAAATCGAGTCAAGTTATTAATTCTATAATTATCTTATTAATACCTTTTTTTTCGAAGTTATAGAAAAGATATTAAATTATATACGAAATTCTTATAATAGGCCGTATCGTATACAGATAACGATTTTAAGCTATTAAAGTTTTTAAATAATACGTTTATATTTTTATATCTTTTAATTAAAATAAACTTATTTCTCACGTATATTTTATCGCTTTAAATCGTCATTTTATAATTTAAGCATTTATTAATAAAGTTAAAAAATTACTTTTCATATTTTAAATCCAAAATAAATAAATTTTTTAAAAGGTAAAATACGGCGTTTATTATAGTACGTTAATTAAACATTAAAAAGTACGCCAGGACCCGTTTTACTTGTTTTAAACGTTAATTTATTTTCTAAGTAATTATTTTTCCTATATTTTCGGATAAACAGTTAATCTTTTCCTTTAAAAATTAATCGAAGGATATTCGGCTTTAGAGGTATATTACTATCCTCTCGTTAGAATAAAAATCTGCCGGGGTTTTATTAAAGAAATGGTAATAATATTAGAAAAATTTATAAAAAAGTTTTAATACGTTTTATAACGAGTTTCTTATATATCCGACTTTTAACGTTTTCGTTTATTACCGCTTTAATCTGAATAGGAACTTTTAGAATTATTTCGTTTCAATTTACGCTCTAGGGCACTTTTTGCGCTTAAAGGTTATTTTTAGTTTTTTCTTAATTACAATCGTTTTAATTAAAGAGATTTGTAAATATTCTATAAAACGTTAGAAATATTACGTTAATATGTTTTAATATAGGTTATAAATAAGTTATAATCTAGTAATTTAAGAAATTAACGGTTATATTTTAATAATTAATCCTATCGATATTAATTTTAAATTTTCATTATTATTTAAAATATAGTTATTTAAAATTTCATAATAAAAGCTAATATTATATACAGGTCGTTAACATATACGATCGTTATTTTCTTTTTTAAAACTTTATATTATTAATTTTAAGGTTTGCTTTAAACTTAGACGGTATTTTTGTTAAATATTAATTAAAAGCCTATTATCATATATTTTACTAGATTTATTTAACTTAGCATAATATTTTTATAAGTTCTTTTCTAGAAAAAAACTTATTTCCTTAATTACTAGAGATATTAATTTCTAGATTTATTTTATAAGATTGTTATTACTTTTTCGGAAAGTACCGTACTTGTAATTCTTATAAATATATGCCGTAAAGTTCTAATTATAAACTTCTTTATTTTCGGTTATTATTTTAAAGTATTCGTTAAATAAATAATATAATCGATTTTTCTAATAAATTTGCTGGAAAATATAAATGTAATTAAGAAACCGTTTAAGGTATTATTTCGTACCGTATAATAAATTTAGTTTTTCGAATACGAGGTTATATTAAGTTTTATTAATTTAATAACTTAAGAAAGTAATTAAATAGGATTACTATAATTTAATATATCAAGAATATACGTTTTAATATAAAATTCACTTTTAAAGCGGTTTTAATTTTCAAGTTCTTTATAAATAATAAAAGACGTTAACGATACTGCTATTATTATAATTAATAAATTCTACGAATAATTATTATTAATATATTATTTATATCATCTTAATAATAACTAATTGATTAATAATAATACGAATTAAGTAAATACAATATATAATTATTAAATATAAGGGATATTATATTATTATATTCGGCTAGCTACGAATGCTTTTTATACGCGTATAAATTCAATAAAGCCTATTAACGAAACATATATCTTCCGATTAAAGTAACCCTTTCCGTATATAAGGTACGTTTGGCACTCCCTGCTAGCTGACACTACGTATCGTAATAATATATATAATAAAACTATCAGCAGTTACAGTAATTAAATGTAGGAATCTGGCGAATAGCGCATGGTTGTTGTAGGAAAAATTAAAAAAATCTAGGGGCAATCGCTCTTATATATACGTTTAGCTTTACAAAAGAGAATTCCTGGATAAAAGCTGTTTTAAATAGCAGCTACAGCCTAGATATACTAACCGCAGGTATTTAACAGTATTAAATACCGATACGCCTTTTTATATTAAGTAATTTTATTTACGTAATCTTTTTAAAATCAAATTTAAAATTTTAAAAAGATTTATTAATTAGTATTAAAATTTTTAATTTATATAAAATTTAAATTTTCGTTTTTATTAGTTTTAGTTAAAATAAAGTTACGTAATTAACCGTTATATTAAAAACCCGGCTTTTGTATTTTATTATTTTTTCATTATTATCTCGGAATATAGGGCTTATTTTTAACAAATTTATCTATATTAACTTATTACTTTTAAAATTTTATAATTTTAAAACTCGGAATTATTTTTTACCGATAATATTTGTAAATGATTAAAATTATTATTTTTTAAATTTTCGGGAAGAAATTATCGATTAAAGGAGCATTCGGTTAATTAAAAAATATTAATTAATTAAAAATTAACGAAAAAGATATAAATATATATCTATAAATAATTTTTAAAAAATTAAAATTTTAAAATTAATAAATAAGTTAATATTTTCGGGTAATCGTAAGAAAAATATTTTAATTATTATTTTTAATAATAAGAAACAAATTTTAATTACGATACTTTTTTTTCTCGTATAAAAAATATCATAAGATTATTTTTTTAAATTAATTACTTTAATTAAATTTTAATTTTTTTTAATTTATAGTGTATTTTTAAAAGTTTTAACATACTTATAAACCGTTCGAAATTTATTTTATTAAATAATTTTATAAATCGGTTAATAAAATTATTTTTATATTTTACGTATTAAAAATTAATATTTCCTTTTTAAATTTCTTAACGTACTTAATAATATTTAATTTAAATATACAGTTTTTTTGTATTATTTATATTTTCTTTATTTACTTCACCGTATTTATATTATTTTTTAAAATAAAAAGAAAACTTTTAAATCTAAATTTTTACTTTATTAAAATGGATGTAATTTCAATAATTTTTATAATTATTATCTTTATTTTTACGTATTATATTTTCGGATTATGTTTAATAATAACATTTTATAATTTCAAAATTTATAAAATAAAAGTTTTAAATATAAAAAATATATAACTTATTATAAACTTTATAAATTTATATTTATTATTTTTAAATAATTTTAAATTATTATATTAATAATATAAGTAATCTTTGTATAATTTTCGGTATTAAAAGATTATATTCATTATACTGTTTAAATATTTCGGTCATTTTTTTAATATATTTTTAATATTTAAATAACCAGTTATTTATAACCTTTACTTAAGTTAACGTTATAAATATTATATTTTATTTATTAATATAATTCGAAAAAATAATTTCTTTTATTAGGTTTATATATTTAAACTTTTTTTTATTAATTATATCGTTATATTTTATAATATATTTTAAGTATCCTTTAATAAGTAATATAATTTTTATTTTATTTTATTTAAACTAATTAATTTTAATAATTTTTAACATATTATTATTAATCTACCTTAATATTTTTTTATTAATAACAACGGATAATTCGTACGTTTAAATATTAATACGTATTATTTAAGGTTTTTAAATGTTTTTAAAATAGTACTTATTAAGGCCGAAAAATAAAAATTTATTTATATATAAACCGATTTCTCCCTAGAGAAGACGTAACCGTGAAACCAAATTAAACAAATAGATAGATTATGCTATCGGTTGCTAAGCTTTACCAAGCCTTAACTTTTTTACAGACTGCCTTATTATACCCCTATCGACGACCATTCTTAACCGAATACTGGACGGTTTTCGTAATCCGGAACAGCCGGACAAATTATTATTCGTAATCTTTTAATTTATATCGAATTAAAAGTTAAATTTTAAAATTTTTAAATTTTTTTTTATTTATATTTAACTTTTTTAATAATTTTTTATACGGTTAATATTTTTTATTATAAAATCGTTTAATTTTTAATTATTTTTATTTATATAAATTAAATTTTATTCGAAAATTTAAAATAAAATCTGATTTTTTTTAAAAAAAATCGGGTAAATCGATAGAAATATTAATATTTTTAATTCGTCTTAAAACTTTATTAAATTTTAAAATTTTAAAAAAAATTTTCAGTAAAAACTTTATAATTACGGAATACCGGTATTTTATAATAAATATTACCCGGTATATTTCAGCTATTTTAATTAATAAAAATTCGAAAAGGTATCGTAAAATCGATCGAAATTAAAAATAACTAATTTAAAATTTCTAACCCTTTTTCCTAATTAACGTCTAATACTTTTAATCGTAAAACTGGCAAAAAGTCGCAAAGTAGCTATTTTATACGAACTTAAAATTTACCGCAAAAAACTTAATATCTTTTAAATTATTATATTTTAAAAAATTCCCTTTACCGAATTAGCTAAAAGGTATAAAGTTTATTAAAATCGAAACTTATAGGTATTACGTAATAATTAATTTCGGAATCAAACTTTTCGTAATCGAAACGTATAATTTATTATTACCGTAAAAATTATTAATAATTACCGTATTCGAAAATATTAAATAAAATATTTATCGTATTAAGTATTAGTATAATTACTTTGTATCTTTTAGCTTAGCCTGGATAATACAGCTTAAACTTAATAACCTTGCTTATAAACCGATAACGTTTTTTATTTTTAGAATTATAATATATTACGTTATCCGGAATCAAGGTACGAAAACCTTATTTTATAAATATCATTTTTATTCTTTTCTACGAAATAATTCCGGCTTATTTTAAACCGTATAGTAGATTTAGTAACTTAATAACCTTTTTTGTAAAAACTTATATATATTTTTTAATAAATACGTATTAAAATATTCTCTTAATATTGGAAATTATTTGTATAACTATTTTTATTTAATTTATTGT
Source organism: Monosporascus sp. CRB-8-3 (assembly GCA_004155055.1). Lineage (NCBI taxonomy): Eukaryota > Fungi > Ascomycota > Sordariomycetes > Xylariales > Monosporascus > Monosporascus sp. CRB-8-3. The sequence continues at coordinate 166,926 of QJNZ01000048.1, forward strand.
TTAAATACGTACTAATAAAATTTATTTAAAATAGATATAACTTTAAAAAGGCGCTTAACGTTATTAAAATATTTTAATATATTACTTTTACGGTATTTATTACGGTTTCGTTATAATTAATTCCTTTTCGTTATATAAATCCCTTTATATAAATACGTACCTTATAGTTATTTAATTTCTCCTTAGAGGAGATATAACTGTAGAACTAAATTAAATAAATAAATAGATTATACTATCGGTTGCTAAGCTTTACTAAGCTTTAACCTTTTTACAAGCGTCTTACTTTAATGTAACTTCAGACTTCCTTATTATGCCCCTATCGACGATTATTCTTAATTAAATTCTGGAAGGTTTTCGCAATCCGGAACAGCCGGATAAATTATCGTTCGTAATTCTTTTTATATCGAATTAAAAGTTAAATTTCGAAATTTTTAAACTTTTTGCCATTTATATTTAGCTTTTTTAATAATTCCTCTATACGGTTAATATTTTTTACTATAAAATCGTTTAATTTTTAATTACTTTTATTTATATAAATTAAATCGTATTTAAGAATTAAAAGTAAAATCCGATTTTTTTAGAAAAAATTAGTTAAATCGATAAAGGTATTAATATTTTTAATTCGTTTTTAATCTTTATTAAATTTAAAAACTTTAAAAAAAACGTTTTCCGTAAAAGCTTTATAGTAACGGAATACCGGTATCTTATAATAGGAATTACCCGGTATGTTTTAATTATTTTAATTAATAGAAATTCGAAAAGATATCGTAAAATTAATCGAAGTTAAAATCGTAGGATTAGTAAAGGGTTGTTAAGCTTTCTTATACGGACTTAAAGTTTACCGCGAAAAACTTAATATCTTTTAAGTTATTATCTGCATTCTAGGAGATTCCCCCTGCCGAACCAACTAAAGGGTATAAGGTTTATCAGGGTTAAAGCTTATCGGCATTGCGCGAATAAGCCTCCTAGCCGATATTAATCGAAAAATTACGTATTTACGGAAACTTAACAGTTAGTTTCGGGATAAAGCTTTTCGTAATCGTAACGTACAATTTATTATTATTGTAAAAATTATTAATAATTACCGTATTCGAAAATATTAGGTAAAGTATTTATCGCATTAATTATTAATATAATTATTTCGTATTATTAACTTATTTTACGTAATACGGCTTAAACTTAACGACCTTACATAATTATTTAATTTTTTATAAACGTATATTTCTTTTTAATACTTATTTAATATTTATAAAATACCTTTAAACAATTTCGTTAAAAAACCTAATTTTAAAAACTCCGTACAAAACGTTCTTGTTAATTTTTATAAAAATAACTTTAAGCTATATTTTTCGTTTAGATTTTTTATAATTTCCTGTAAAAATAAGCCGTTATTTATAACAATAAAAAACTTATAAATATTACTATTTAACATATTAATTACCTATTCGTATTCGTTAATATTACGAATAACTTAATCAGTTTTTTTAAAATTATTAAAACGGATGTTATTATTACTCGACGTTAATAAATTAAAATAGAAAATTTATAAATTACTTTCGTTTTCGCCTTATTAAGTTATAACTCACTTTAACTTTTAAATTAATTTTAAAATATTATATAAGGCCTTTAAAATATATAATTTAAGGATTATCTTTTTCGGGCGTTTTTTTTTAAGTTTAACCTGCTTAATTTCTTAATCCGTATCGTTCTTTAAAACCATATTATTATCTTTATTTTTTACTTTTACGCCTTATTTTTAACGATATTTTAAACGTTTTTTTACGGATTAAAAAGTAATCTGATAATATCTTTAAAATTAAACGGTTTACTTAATTTTTTCAAATTTTCGTAAATAATAATGCAAGGTAAAGTGCCATTTAAGGTATCTAGCTATATACATACATACAGGGAGTTAATCCATTCACTAAGTACATGCATAATTGGTTTTATACAAACGCAACTGGGGAGCACCCCTTAAAAACCGTCCCTTCTTAGCTAAGGGTCGGAAAAACGCAATGCGGGTTATATAATACGGCAACTAACGATAAATACACCCGATTAATTAATTGGTTCCCAACGCCCCCAATCGTAACTGGTTCAAGAGCCCCCAGCCACCCCTTAATTGTCGCCGACACGGTGGCGGAGCCGAAGCCCTAAAGTTAGTTTAATTTCTTTTAGGCTGGCGACACCTAAAGAAACGGCGGCCTAAGCTGGATTTAAACCAATTATCTTTTAAAACTAACTGTAACAAGGTGCCCAAGCCTATCGTAATTAAAAAAGACACCCAGGTTCGCAACTACTAAGCTATTAGGCCTCGTAAATAATAATATACGGTATTATAAATAACTTACCGCCTTTTAACTATTATATCTTATAATTATATATTCCTTAATAACTTAATAACATTTCTTTTACTTTACTAACTATTAATTCGTTTAATTTAATTCGATACTTTTAATTAATTAAAATTATATTCTTATTACCGAAAATTCTCTTTAAAAAAAACGTAACCGTAGAACTAAATTAAATAAATAAATAGATTATATTATCGGTTACTAAGTTTTACCAAACCTTAACCTTATAGGCGTTTTATTTTAAGGTAATTTTAGATTGCCTAGTTATGCCCTTATCGACGACCATTTTTAACGGAATTTTAGACGGTTTTCGTAATCCGGAGTAGCCGGATAAATTATCGTTCGTAATCCTTTTTGTATTGATTTAAAAATTGAACTTCGACGTTTTTAAACCCGTTATCGTTATTTTCCAGTTTTGCCAGTAATATTTTTATAAGCCGGATATTTTTTAATATAAATTTGCGTAAAAACCGATTATTTCCGCCGTTTTAAATTAAATTATATCCGAAAATTAAAAATAAAATTTGATTTTTTTCGGATAAGTTGTTAATATCGACGGAAGTATCGATATATTTTATTCGGCCGATTATTTTATTTAAGTCGGGTAATTTAATTAAAACCGTTTCCGTCGAGATTCCGGAGGTACGGAATATTAGGACTTTATATTCGGACTTGGCCGGCATATTTTGGTTATTTTAATTAATAAGGGTTTAAAAAACTTTAAGATTAATCGAAATTAAAAAAGTTGTAAGATTAGCGAAAGGTTGTAAAGTAGTTATTTTATACGGATTTAAGGTTTACCGCGAAAAATTTAATATCTTTTAAGTTATTATTTAAAATTCCCTTTGCTAAATTAATTAAAAAGTATAAGGTTTATTAGGGTCGAAATTTATCGGTATTACGTAATCGGTTTCGAAATAAAGCTTTTCGCGATTAAGGTATAATTTACCGTTACCGTAAAAATTATTAATAATTACCGTATTCGAAAATATTGGGTAAAGTATTTATCGTATTAATTATTAGTGTAATTACTTTGTATTTTTAGTTCAGCCTGGATAATACGGCTTAAACCTAACGACCTTGCATTACCGAAAATTCGAGAATAACTGTTATTAAATTTATATAATATATTCTATTCGAATACCTTTTTAACATACTTAATTATTATTATATCCTTTACCGTATACTAGCTTACTTTATTAATAATATATAACATTACCTTTATTATAAAATTTTAAAAAATATATAAAAATCTTTATTTATACGAAAATCGTACGCGCCTTATTTTACAAAAACTATATTCCTTATTTTAAAACTTTATTTTAATAGTAATTATATACGATAAAAATTACCATTTCTATACCTGTTATAACGTAAAAATTCTTAATTATCGTTATATTAAACTCTCTGCTATTATTAAAACCTAAAATTTATATTCTTTTACGTTTGCTTTTTTCGTCCATTAATAACGTTTTCAAACGTTTTGCAACTTACGTAATATATACCTATAAATTTTATTAAATCTTATTTTTAATTTTAAACGAATAATACTGTTATTAACGTAACAAATCGTTTATAATAAAACTAAAGTAACTTTTATTCTCGATATTAATAAACTTAATTAACCTTACGTCGTATTAAACAATTTGTCTTATATATTTCCCTTACCTTTAAAAATTTATACATAATACTTTTCGTATCTTTTATTTATTATACGTTATATACGGATATTTTTTATATCGTTAAAATTTAAATATATCCCCGTAAACCTTTTATTAATTTATATTAATTATGCGGCATTAAAATAATAAAAACGGCAGTATTAAAAAATACTTTTCTTTATAACTTCGTCCGTTATTAAAACCTTTCTATTTTTAAAAACGTTCTAAAATATACGTTTTAAATTATACATTAAATTATCGCCGTTTTCCTTATCGGATACCTTTTTCAATACGTATCCTTATGAATAATTTTTATTATTTACTAAATCCGGGGCCTTAATATTAAATTCTAACTTCTCGTAAAATTACAGGAAAAATCCTTGCCGAAAAACGTTAATCGTTAATAACTAAATTTTATTAAGGCTTATTAAAACGTATTAATATAAATAACTTTCCTTTTTATAAAATATCTCCCCGGAAAATACTTTTAAAAAAAGTTATTAATATATAACGTATACTTAATTATAATTTTATTTCTCTTTTTATTAAACCTTTTTAAAAATTACTTAACGATATTAACAAAAATAATAACTATACGTTTTTTACCTATTATAATTTAAATTCCCTTAAACTTAATATCTATTATAATATTCTTCTTAAAATCACTAATATTATTAGTAATATTAACGTTTATTTCTAAATTCTAAAACACCTTATCTAGGTCGTTTTTATAAAAAGAATAAACATATAAAAATATAACGCTTCTTATAATAATTCCTTTAAAACGTTCGCCTACTTATAACTTAAAACGATTAATCGTTTAAACTTTAACACATTTAACTTCTAAAACTTACCTCACTTTAAAACGTATGGCTATTAAAATTCTCTAAGCTTCCTTTTATATCATCTTATCGTACTACTATATAAGGTCTTTAAACTATTATATTTTAACGCAAACGTTAAAGGTTTTTCCGTTTAATCGGTACATATCCTTTAAACCGTTAAAAATAAATTATTTTTCGTTCTTATTACCGTTATAAGGGTTATAAAAGCTATTACTTTAATTATTTTATTTATTATTACCTTAACGTTAATTACGTTTTCCTTTTTTTTTACCGTTTTTTTCTTTCTATAACTTAAGGCAGTTTTTCGCTAGGTACCCGTATTTACTACAGTTAAAATAAAGTAACTCTTTGTTTTTATTTTATACGGGCCTATTATCTCGGAAATTATTATTATTATTTCCTTTTCTCTTACCTCTTTAGGCGTTATGAAACTTCTCGTTTTTCTTTTTAATAATACGATTATAGAATTTACTATTAAAGTCGTCGATTAACTGCTAGAAAAAATAACTGGTCTGCCTAAATACTAATTAAATCGTTTTATACTAGCTGCTAATGTAATCCTTTATAATAATAAGAAATATAATAATTTATTTCTTTAATTTAAATTTTATATTCTTACTCTTAACTTCTTATAACAGCTTTTAAAATTTCGTAATAAACTATACGAGATCTCCTTTATTATATATAATCTTACTAAACTTTTTCCAAAAGGACCTTTACTTAGCCTTACTTATAGCTATCTAAATTTTCTTAAAGGTCCTTAATATCTTTATTTTTTTTAATATTTATAATTAACTTTAAAAGCCTCTTTATATACGTTTAAGTAATAACTTTTATAAAGCGTAATTAATTAAATTGTTTTAATTATATTACGTCCGTATAATTAATCTTTTTAAAGGTAAAAGTTAAAATATTATTCTAAAACTTTTAATTAACCTAACTTGTTAAATAATTTTCCTTATTTAACGAAAAATTAAAACGTTTTTAACGTAATTTTACATATTTATTACTAAATTTTTTAAAATCCTTTTTTTTTCCTTTAAACGAACGCTTAATTCGTTAAAACTATTTAAACTATTAAGGCTTAAAAAGTTACTAAAGATACTAAAGAAATTATCGTAACGGTTTTTTTATTTTCCGGAACCTCTAATTAAATCTAAAAATACCTTATCCGAATTACCATGATCTCTACGTATTACCTTTTTTTCTTTATGTAACTTCTTTTTTTTTCGCTCTTCTCCCTTTTCGAAAAATTAAGCTTCTTAGTAAACCACTTCCTTAATATCGCTTCGCCTTTTCTTAAAGGGTTAATTTTTTTTACGTCGTTTTTAACGATAATAAAGGTTTTTTACAAACTTTCCGCCCTTTAAATATTTCGTAAAGCGTTTTTGCGAATACTTATACTTTATAAATTCCGTATTATTTTTAATTAAAATGACTTTTATTAAAGTACGTTCCCGAATTATGGTATATTTAACTATTATTTTAAAATATTATTTATTCGCTTTATTATATCGTTATTTTTTTAAAAGTTTTTAATTTTTAATTTTATTTTAACCGATTTATATTTATATTTCCGTACTTTAACGTTCCTTTTACTCTTATTTAAATTAATACCTAGGAACGTATAAAGCTTATTTAATTTTAAATAAAGTTATTATTTTTATATAAAGGTTTTATATGGGTTTCTTAATTATCGTTATTAAAGTAATAATACTTTTTCCCAAAAAATTTCGAAAGCAAGTTTTTTTCTTACTATTACATCAGCTACGGGCTTTTATATTTCCCTTTTATTTTAAAACTTTTCGTCTTAGAGGTTTTTTTAATCGAAAAAAAAAAGGAAATAAGTCGTTATTTTTATATTTTCTATTCCGCATAAGGACGAAACCTTTATCGAGTAAACTGTTTTATTCGATTATAAAGAATTACTTTAAGATACGTTTTTATTACTTACTTATTATCGTTAACCGCTTATTTTCTTTTAAGATAATAAAACGATTTCTTTTTAAATTTCGTATTCTTTTTATTAATTTAACCTGTAAATAATTATTTCTTTTAACGTATTCCAGTTATTAATTAATTAAAAGATGTTATTACGTTAATAGTTGCAGTGATTATATATAGGAATCTGGCGAATAACGTATAGTTATTTTAAAAAAAAATTAAAAAAGTTTAAAGGGTAATCGCTTTTATATATACGTTTAGCTATATAAAAGATAATTTCTAGATAAAGACTGTCCTAGATAGCATCTGCAGCTTAGACGTACTAGCTACGAGTACCTAAAAGTACTAATTGCCAACATTTTATAATTTAAGAATTTATTAATAAGGTTAAAGATATATATCGTAAATTTTAAATCTAAAATAGACGATTTTTTCTAAGGGGTAAGGCGAAACGTTTACCGTACCGTTTTAATTAGTAATTAAAAAGTATACAAAAATTCGGTTTATTTTTTTTAAAAAAGTTAATCGATTTTTTAGGTAATTATTTTTTTAATATTTTCGATAAATAATTAACCTTTTTTAAAGATTAATTAAAGTTTAATCGTTAATAAATTAGCTATATTATTACGTTAGTTAAGCGGAAGTTAAACAGGGTTTTACTAGGGAATATATAAAAGTATTAAAATAATTTATAAATAAGAGCTTAAATAAGCTTTAAAATATATATTTTAAAATATTTAACTTCTCGTATTTTCGTTTATTATTATTTCGGTCCGAATATAAACTTCTACGATTATTTTAGTTCGATTTACGTTTTAAACTTTTTCCCCGTAATTAAGTATTAGTATTTTTAGATTCTTTTTAATTAAAGTCGTTTTTATTAAAAAAACTTTATAAAAGTTTTATAAAACGTTAGAAACGTTATTTTAATATTTCGTAATATAAACGATAACTGGATTATAGTTTAATAGTTTAGAAAATTAACAGTTATTTTTTAGTAATTAATTATGCTGTTTTCGATTTTAGGTATTTTTATTTTTTAAAAAGTTGTCGTTTATATCCCGATAATAGGAATTAGTGTTATATATAGCTTATTAATTTATTTATTTAGTTTCTTTATTAATTTCGATGTTTATTTTAGTTTTTTATAATATTTTTATTATATATTAATTAAAAACCTATTATCGTATATTTTGCCGAGTTTAATTAAATTAGTGTATTATTTTTGTAAGTTTTTTTTGTGAAAAAAATTTGTTTTTTTAATTATTAAAAATACCGATTCTAGGATTTATTTCTTAAGATCGTTAATTTTTTTCTAAAAAGTTTCGTATTTTCGATTGTCGTAAATATACGTTATATAATTCTAAGTATAAGCTTATTTATTTTCGGTAATTATTTTAAAAATATTTATCGAATAGTTTATATAATCGATTTTTTCGGTAGTTTTTTCGGAGGATATAAATATGGTTGAAAAGCCGCTTAAGATATTATTTCGTATTATATGACAAATTCGTTTTTTTAAATACGAAGATATATCGAGTTTTATAGGTTCGATAAGTTATATCTTAATTAAAATCGGTATAACGTTAAATATTAAACGCGTACGTTTTAAATTAAAATTCTTTTTTAAAGCGATTTTAATTTTTAAGTTCTTTGTAAATAATAAAGAACGTTAATATTATTATTATTATTATAATTAATTAAATATACGAATTATTATTATTACTATATAACTTATTTTGTTTTAATAATATTTAATTAATTAATAATAACGCGAATTAAGCGAATAAAATTTTTAATTAGTACATATAAAGTATATTAATTATATTATTATATTAAGTTAATTTGCATATATTTTTCGTACGCGTATAGCTTTTATATAGCCTAGTAACGGAATATATATCTTCCGATTAAAAGAACTCTTTTCGTAGATAGGGTGCGTTTAGTACCCCCTGCTAGCTAATAAAAATTGCTGTTAACAGCTGGTAAAGTTAGTTGGTTGCGGTCGGCTTAAAAAAAAATAGTAACCTAGGGTTCGTAATAAGCTTTAACGTACTATATAAGCGAGCTATATATACAAGCAAGTTGTACACTTTTTGATACGTTACGATAACAAATTCGAATTAAATAACTATAATATATTAAATTAATTTAAATTAATCAGATTTTTTATCGCTAAATACCTTTATATTCTTTTTATAAGTACGCGTATTATATCTAGGCTTGTCGTAAATATTATATTTCCGTTCTTTTACTTAAATTCTTTTACGATAACCCCTTTCGGCCGTTACCAGCTGCGATTTATAAGGATATGGGCCCCGGGGCGTATCCTACTTAAGTGCGGACAAGGACTTCTAACGTTATTATAACGTTGGAACTGCTAATCTTTTGATTATATAGCGGAGTAGCTAGTCCTTTTTATTCCTTTACATTGTTCTAACGCTATTTAGGTACATTGGCTAACCAGCTGCAACCAAGTTTATGGTTCGAATCTAAGAAAAGCTAAAAAATGCCAGAATTTTAAGATTGGTCGTCGAGGCGGTTAGGCCTTCGTTAGGTTTACAAAGCAAAGCAAACTTAACCCGGAAACCAAGTAAAAGTCGGCGACTGGTTACCGCCGACTATTAAATAATAGTTATAAAAGGTTGTTTCTGTTACACTGCAACCGGTCGGCGATTAATGGACGGTACAGCGGCTTAGGACGCGTTTTGTCCTTAGGGGTTTAACGCGTTTAAGCCGTATCTGCAACGTGTATCGCCGAAGGATTACCGAATATTAAGGGAGCTAAGGTTAATAAAGGGATAACGATATAAAATCGAAACAATTCCCCTGTAAAAGGGGGAATAATATAAAGATATAAGCCCCGAGACGTATCCTACTTAAATGCGGACAAGGACTTCCGACGCTACTATAGCGTTAAAACTGCTAATCTTTTAATTATGTAGCGGAGTAGCTAGTCCTTTTCATTCCCTTATACGATTATTTATCACTACCTTTTTTCGTAATTATAAAAACTTATGTTTTTTTATAGTAAGTATTCTTTTTTCTTAAAAACGTTTATTTTTAGTTTTTCGGCGTTTATTAAAAACGTAATTCGTTTCGCGAAAATAGCCGTTTTTTTTCCGAAAAAAAGCGATTTCGTACAAAAATAATAGGTTACTTTTTATTAAAAAACTAACCGACTTTAATGTCTTTATCGGTAAGTTACCTTGGTAATTTTTAATTTTCCTTTACAAATAACGTCCCCGTCGAATTGCTTTAATAATATTTCTAGGAATTTTCGTAGGTAAGAAAATAACGGAATTAATAAAGGTAAATAAAAAAACAATCGGTATAAGTATAATTAAAATTTCTAATTTAAAAAGGACGCGATTAAAATCGAATAAAATAAATCCCGCTTTTGCGAATTTGGATTTAATATTATCGGTTATTATAGTAACTTTAAACGTATCGTAAAAGCCGGCGATAAAATTTTCCTTAATAATATAAGTAACATAAGGTTATATAAAACCTTCGATATATAGCGAATAAACGCGTTTTAATACGGAAAAACAGGATACGTTTAAAGGTTAAAGCTGATAAGAGGAATAAGCAGGTATATAAAGTATAATAATATTATTAGTTTTACAGTAATTTTCGAATTCGATCGAATAATAACTTTTGTAACCGTTAAGCATAAAAAAACGTTTCGAACTTTTAATACGCGTTTTAATATATTTATCGAAATACTTAATCTATTTTAAACCCAGTTTATTTATTATCTAACCGTTTTCGCTTATAACAATCTTCTAATCGGATAAAAGTGGGTTATCGGCGAACCAGCAAAAAAAATAATTTTTCCCAATAAAAATAATAAATAAAATAAGGCCTAACCTTAAAAGTTAATAATTTATATTATCGTAAACCATTTCCTATTCCCTTATTACGCCTATTTAAGTTTTTTACGTTTTTCGGTATTTGTAATTATTATACCTGTTGCCATAAAAAAACCTATTAAAACCCTGTCTCGTCGAAGTTATAAATATTTTCTTCCGTAATATCGTATTTCGCAATTATAACCCGAATAAACTTAAATTATTTATAAAATACCTTTAAATTTTCGTATAAAACCCGGTAATAATTTATCTTTCGATTTAAACGTGTTTTAAGTATATATTACCGTTTAATAAAGTTAAATATTTAATTAACTTTAACGAATTTTGTAGTACGTTACGTAAGTAGTAAATTCGTTATATTTTTAATATATTAACGCCGGACGGGAAACGTTTACGTATTTAAGTTAAGGATTCGTTCGATAATTAATTTCTCTTTAATTAGCGTTAATTTTCGCAAATTAAGGACGGTATCGGGTCGGGCGTATTTATTCTTAATTCGCGTTCCTAAAGTAATAAATAGGATATTATAAATAAAACTAAGTTTTTTATAATTAAGTTTCGAGTTTCGTTTTTTAACGTAAACGGCTAAGTTTATTTTCGCTTTTTTTATAAGCCGTTTTATATTATGGTTATTAAGAAATAAATAATTAAAGTTAAAAAGTTAAAATGATAAAAAAAAGGTGTACAACTTGCTTATATATATAGCTCGCTTATGTGGTACGTTAATATAATACGCACATTTATTAAAAAGCTGCAGCAATAATTAGCAAAAAAATATGCCATTAATTAAAATTAATTTTATATAGTATAGTTAAGTTATTTAAATTAGTTGTTATAAAGTGTTAAAAACCGCGTAACTTGCTTATATAGTACGTTATATATTGTTATGTTATTATATAGTTTTATTATAAAAACTTTAAATATATAAATTTAAAATCCGTTATTTATTAATAATTTCCTTACCTTAATAATATCGTAAAAAACGTTAATAAATACGTTAAATATTACGGAAATTATAATATAACCGCATCTTTATATTACGTTCTTAATTGATTTATAGTAAAACCCGTTTAATATTACGTAAATATTAATTATAGTAATTAATATTAATATATAACTTTAAAGAATTTCAATATTTCAAATACTAGGTTTAACGATTAATACGGATATTTAAGCGTTTAACGTATTCGCAATATTAACTTAAATAATAATTACTTCTTTCGATAATATTATAATAGTTAATAAGTTTAAGAAAATTATTAAAATAAAAATGATTAAAAAGATTTTACGATATACCTGTTACGGATAAATTACGGGTTTTTTTTATAATATATGTAATAATATTTAAATAGTACGTTATTATACGACGAACGAATTTAAATAATAAACGATATAGTAATATTATAAACTAAAAAGTTATATTTTATCAAGGTAATACCGTTAATTTTTGTATTTCGAACATTTAAAGTTTTTTTTATTATTAAGTTTAATTAGGATAAATATTCGCCGTTAAAAAAAAAGTAAAGTTTTAATAAAAAATAACGTATACATTATTATAAACAAAAAAAAATCTCTTTATATAATAATAAGTATTATGAATAATTTATAAATAACTAAATTAAGTAGAAAATTTCCCGTATTAATATTAAAGCCGTTAGTTATTACTATAAATTAATAGTTACGTAATATATTAAGTTTATATAAAAATATTAAATATAAATATACAAGTTTTAATATTTAAAACGGTAGTTAAAAAAATTTAATAAAGGTTTTTTATATATAACAAATTCCGAATATTAATTAAAAGCGTTAAAGACGTAAGTTTTAACTTTTATTACTAAGTATATATTACGAACTTTAAGCGTTTAGCGTTAAAATTTAAATTTATTTTTATTATAATTACTTTTGTGAGTAAATTATGTTGTATTTTTCAGACTGTAATTCCTGTTCTAGGTTCCTTATTTCCAACTAGGGTAGGAGCAGCTAGATATAGCCTTTAGCTTTTTTGTCCTTATAATTCTAGGGCCATAAATTAAAGCCCATTTAATCCTTTTAACGTTTTAACAATAAATCACCATATTTGCCGATACGCCCTTATGGCCCTAGGGTTGCTATAAAGCCATTCGGACCTTGCCGTCGTCCTAAAAAGTCTTTCCGTCCGTCCTGTACAAATCCTCCAGCCCTCTCGGGATAAAACTAGCCTTGCATTTTACATTACGCTTTTGTTTTTTCGGGCAATCCTTCGCCATATAGCCGTATTCACTATAAATGAAGTAAAGTAACTAGCCTTCCTTGTTCTATAGGGGTTTGTTCCGTCGGTTCTGCTTTACGTTATAACTATTACTATTTTTTTTTCGCGTTTTCCTTTTTTCGAAATTCGGCATTAAAATCGTTATATATCTAATTTATTATTATAGTTAAATATTAACAAAACACTTTTTTTATTCGGCTATTTTAAATATTATCATTATAATTCCTAATTAAGTTAATAAATATAATAACCTATTATCCAGTCTTAATAAGTATATCGACTTTGTTATACCGTCGTACTAGGTTCTTAAAGTTAACTATATAATCTAACGCCGACTGTTTTTTATTTTATTTAACGAATTAAAGCTGAGTTTAAAAGTTTATTTTTTTTGTCGATTTCTTTTACTTTATATAAACGTTCTAATACCTTAATTAATTCCGTTCCCTTTATAAATTAAATAACGATTATTATAAGGCCTTTTTTAACGTTAATAATAACCGCGGCAATTAATTTAGTTTTATTAATATAGGTAAGCTTCGCCGAATTACCGTTACGATATCTAATCGCTATTAAAGCTACCTAGATAGCCGTCTTTTATATCTTCTAGTTATTCTTATTTCGTAACCGATTTTTCTCGTTAAGCTTAAAGTCGAAATCCTTTTAATCCAGGTACGTATATTTTTTTTTTTTTCGTAACGTTGCTCTTACTCGACAGCTTGGCGAACACCTTTATTAGTTGTTCTATGTTAAAGCCTGTCAAATATAAAGGACATTAGTTATGTTATTATATTAGGCTAATTTACGTATATTTCTCGTACGCGTACAGTTTTTATATAACCTTACAACGGAACATATATCTTCTAATTAAAAAAAGCCTTTTTATATATAAAACGCGTTTAATACCTCTTGCTAACTAATACACCCCTTTAACGCTTTAAAGTATTTATAACGTTAATTGTTATATATTATCATTTTTTAAAGATATAGCTTTTTATTTAAACCTTTTTCCGGCAATTAAATCCTTTTAATTAATTAATTCCTCCTTTAAAATTACTTATAAAGTATTTCTTCGCCGTTCGAAAATTTCCGTAATATCTATTAATTTTAATTACTCTTTAAAATATTTAAATAGTTCGCGTAATAAATCTTTAATTAATGTATTAACTAGTTTATTACTTATAAACTTATAATCTATTTTAATTAAATCTCTTTTTATAGCTTTTTATAATTAGTAATTATATATATTTACGTATTATATTTTTATTTATAACTGGGTAACGTTAGCGTTAACGAACCGTATAATCTGTTAATTATAGTATTATATATTTAATAATCTAGTATTTAATATAACTTCTAATATTTTAATTAATCGAAAATTAAATAAAGCATTTTTTATATTTTATATAAAAAATAATAATTCCGTTTCGGTTTTAAAAATAATTATTATATTTTACTTATTCGCCCGTTATTTTATTACATTTTTAAATAGTTTTATAACGTAAACTTAAAGCTTTTTCGATCGATTATATTATCAGTAAAGAAAATATTACTTTAAGTATTTAACAAATTTTCGCTTCCGAACTGTAACGCTAACGTTTTAATCTCGATTAAATATAATATAACTCGACCTATAACTTTATAATATATATCGCTAAAGTTCAGATTAAAACGGGCAAATCGAAATACGGTAAAAAATATATCGGGTGGTATATTAACCGTTACGTAAAAAATAAAACCGATCTTTTTTTAATATCTATTAACAAAATTTAAATAAGCCAGATTAAAATTCAGTAATAACTTAACGTTTTTAAAAGTTATTTAAACTTTTTTTTAAATTCAAATTAATTAATTTATTTATAAAATCGGATTAAAGTAATCAGATTATGTTATTAGGTTTATTTTTAATTGCTTCGATGCCGAGGAATTATTATAAGTCCTTACCCCTTATAAAGGTATACCGTTCTTATATTTATTAAATTAACTAATTAATAAGGTTTTAATTTTTTTAAGATATGCTATTATAATACCGTCTATAAAAAACAATAAGCACCTTTTAATAAATAATATAATAAATTTCATAAAAAATAAGGCTAAATCCTAATCTCTTAAGCGTTCCGGTAAAATCTATCTACTATAATAATGGCGACTTCCGAAAATTATATAAAGAATTTTTAATTAGGAAAACTTTACTACGTTATAAATATCTTAAGGATATTTTTATATATACTTTATAAAATAATTAAATATTAACGAAAACGTTAATAACGTTATATTATTTTAATATTAAATTAAATTTAATCGTAATAATAATTAAGGTTTTAAATAACTGTTTAGCTAAAGTAAATACGTATATATTACTATAAACGTTGTTTAGCTATTAAATACTTCATATAATAACACGTATTAGACATTTTTATAATTAACTATATTTATCGAATTTATAAATATATATTTATAAACACCTTAAAACTTATTTCCTTTTAATAGAAAACTAATTAACGATTTTTAAAAAATCGCATTTTCTTATAACTTTATAAATAAACTTTTTCGACTTTATAAAATATTTTTCTTAAAAAATATACATTTAACTTTATATAACTTTACGATAACGATAGTAAATTACGCCTATATATTTAGTTTCGTAATTTGAGGATTTTATATATTTTCGTATCGAAACTTTTTTAATTAAAATAATACGTATTTCGAACAATTAACCTTTTTAAATTTCCGTAACTTATTAACTAATTATCCATCGTATTAAGAAAATAAATTAATCGTTTTACGTTAAATGCAGTTTCCTATACTTTATAATTATATAAATAACTATCCTCTCCATATAAAATATACGGAAAACTTATATCTATAATCTATAAAATATCTATATTTTTTAAGGTCATTTTATAATAAATAATATAATAAAAACTTAAATTACTTTTATTACTTTTATTAACGCGATAATCGTAATAATTATTACAATGAACGTTAATAAAAATAATAGTCTAAAAAACGGAAATCATTCGAATATAACGGTTATATAAAAATAATTAATCTTATATAAATAAACTTATTTTTTCTATTCCGTATATCTAATACGCCTAGATTACTTTAAAACTACCTTTTTTATTTAATCGGTACTTAAATTATTCCGCTTAAATCTGTATTTTTTTTATATCTATAAATTTAAATAACTTAAACCTTATTTAAATAATGTTACTTATTATAATAACTTTTATAATTTTTTTATAACGTATAAAAAATAATTTTTAGAACTTTTAATATTATTTTAAAAAATAGCCTTTTCGTTACATTATACGTTTTAAATAATAATAACTTTATTAATAAATAAATTTTAAATCTTGTAAATATTTATAAATTAGTAACTAACTAAAAAATTAATTTACGTTATAAAATTTAACTTTTAAAATCTTTATTTTTTTTTATAACAACAATTATCATAACGTAAACTATATAGCTATATAATCGTTAATAAACTTATTAAAATTTCCGATTAAATATTCTAATACTTTTTTTACACGTTAAGTAAATATAATAAATATTATATAAACTTTGCTAAAAAAATACGTATTTAAAAATATATATAATTAAAAACGAAAATAACTTAGCGCTATTTTATATCGTAATTTTCTTTTTAATTATACGCTGTAAACGTTTTATACCTCCGTTTTAAACTTAGGTATACGGTAATAAAAATTTAAATCTAATATTAAAAATAATAATTATAATATATTTCGAAATTAATAATTTTTTAAAATTTGGTTATCGTATTTAATTACCTATAAAAAACCTTATCCTAATTTTTTACAACATTTAAAAATATTTAACTATTATAATTAATAGATTTTACTTTCGGTTTTTAAAATAAATATCCTAAATAAAACTTAAATACTTATCGATAACGAATATAACGTATTTAAATTTTTTCGAGTTTTTTTCGAAATTTATACAATCGATAATAATTCGTTATTTTAATTAAAAAGTTTCTTCTTTCGGTTTTCGGCGTATTTACCTTTTAATATTTACCTTATTACATACTTAATATTTAATTATTATAAGGCCTTTTAAACGTATTCCTTTTATATAAAATTAAAACTAAACGATTATTTCGGGCCTTAAATATTTTAATTTTAAGTACTAAATCGTACCGTTACCGATTCGTAATAATCTCATTTTATATAAATTAACGTTTTATTTATAAAATATAAAGGTTATATAAATAATTATCACGTTAGTATTTTTAATAATAAATTAATTAAATTTATTTATTAACGTAGTAATTATTTAATTATATTTATTTCGAATAAAATTAATAATTTTTCAGTTATTTTATTAATACCTCTTTTTTCGAAATTACCGGAAAGATATTAAGTTATATACGAAATTCTCGTAATAAATTACATCGTATGAATATAATGCTTTTAAGCTCTTGAGGCTTTAAAGTAATATATTTATTTTTTCGTATTTTTTAATCGGAATAAAATTATTTCTTACGTCTATTTCGTTGTTTTAAACCGTTATTTTATTATTTAAAAATTTATTACTAAAGTTAAAGATATATATTATAAATTTTAAAATTAAAATAAACCAATTTCCCAAAGAGTAAAACGTAACGTTTACCGTATTATATTAATTAAAAATTAAAAAATAATTTATTTCCTAAATAATTATCTTTTTTATACTTTTCGATAAACGATTAACCTTTCTTTTTTCAGAAGTAATCGGAAATAATTCGATTTTAAATTAATATTAAAACTATTTTAATAAATTTAAACTTTATTAAAACTTTATTAAAAAACTTATAATAATATTAAAGTAATATATATTTAAGGTTTACATATACTTTATACCGAATTTTTTATACGTTTAATTTTTAACGTTTTCGCTTATTACTGCTATTATTTCGACCCGTTTAGAAACTTTTATAACTATTTCATTTCGGCTTATACCTTAACGTTTTTTTTTATAATTAGAAATTATCTTTAATTTTCTTTTTTTTCTTTTTAATTAAGATCGTTCTAATTTAAAAAATCCGTAAATATCTTTTAAAACGTTAAAAATATTACTTTAATATTTTTCGATATAAGTTATAAATAAGTTATAATGCAGTAATTTAAAAGGTTAACCGTTATTAATTTTAAATTTTTATTATTATTTGGAATATAATTATTTAAACTTTTATAATAGGAACTAATACTATATACAGGTCGTTAACTTATACGATTATCGTTTTCGTTTTTAAAATTCCATATCGTTATTTCTAAGTTATAATCTTTTATTACATTATAATTTATTCGTTTAACTTCCTTATTAACTTCGAAATTTATTTTAACCTTTTACGGTACTTTCGTTAAGTATTAATTAAAAGCTTGTTATCGTATACCTTATCGGATTCAACTAATTTAACGTATTATTTCCGTAATGTTCTTTTAAAGGGAAATTTATTTTTTTAATTATTAAAAATATTAACTTTGAAACTTATTTTATAAAGTCGTTATTATTTTTCCGAAAAGTATCGTATTTATAATATTTATAAGTATATACTGTAAAATTTTAATTATAAGTTTATTTACTTTCGGTCGTTATTTTAAAGGTATTCGTTAAGTAATTAATATAATAGATTTTTTTCGTTAATTTCTTCGAAAAATATAAATATAATTAAAAAACCGTAAAAGATATTATTTCGTATCGTATAACGGATACATTTTTTCGGAATCGAAATTATATTAGGTTTTAATAATTTAACAAACTACGGAAATAATTAATTACAATCGATATAATTTTACATATTAAAAACGTACGTTTTAACCTGGAATCTGCTTTTAAAGCGGTTCCACTCTGTAAATCCGTTATAAATAACGGAGGACGTTAACGATACCGTTATTATTGTAATTAATAAAATATACGAATAATTATTATTAATATATAATATATAACGTACCATATAAGCTCGCGAGCTAAACAAGCTCGCGAGCCGTTTTTTAGCACCTTTTAACAACAAATTCGAATTGATTAACCACAATATATTAAATTAACTAAAATTAATCGGATTTTTCTTCGTTAGACGTTTTTACAGTTTCTTCATAAGTACGCGCATTATGTCCGGGCTTACCGCAAACGCCACATTTCCGTTTCTTCGTTTTAACCCTTTTACGACGATTACCTTCAGCGGATATTAGCTGCATTTTTTTACCACCCTTTTTTTTTTCGGCTAGGAAAACTTGTCCCTTTTATATAGTAAATGTCCTTCCTTTTTAAAAACGTTTATTTTTAGTCCTTTAACGTTTACTTAAGATATAATTCGTTTCGCGTAATTAAGTAACTTTTTTTCGAAAAAAAGTAATTTTGTATAAAAATAACAAGTTATTTTTTGTTAAAAGATTCGCCGATTTAACGATTTTTGTCGGCGAGTTACCCTGGTAATTTTTAATTTTTTTTATAAATAACGTCCTTATTTTGTTATTTCCTTAATATTTCTAGAGGTTTTCGTAGGTGGGGAACGAATAAAACCGGCGGAGATTAACAGGAAAACGGTTGGCGTAAACATAATTGGAGGAATTTCGAATTCGGAAAAAACGTAATTAGGATTAAATAAAATAAAATTAGCTTTCGCAAATCCGGATTTAATGTTATTGGATGTTATAATAGCTTTAAACGCGTTATAAAAGCCGGTAAGGGAATTTTTTTTGGCGATATAAATATAATAATATCGTATTAAGCTTTCGATATATAATAAATAAACGCGTTTTAAAATAAAAAAACAAAATACGTTAAAAGGTTAAAGCTTATACGAAAAATACGCGGATATATAAAGTATAATAATGTCGTAATTAGCGTAATATTTTTCGAATTTTATTAAATAATGGTTTTCGTAGCCGTTAAGGATAAAAAAACGTTTTAATTTTTTCGTACGTATTTAAATATATTGATCGAAATATTAGATTTATTTTAGATTTAATTTATTTGTTATCCAGTTATTATTATTTAATACGATTTTTTAATCGGTTATTAGTAATAGGTTATTACGGAATTAGGATTTAAGATAATTTTTTTTTGTTATAATAATAAATGGCGGTATAGCTTAATTTTGGGAATTAATAGCTTAAATAATTATAATTTATTTTTTATTCCCTTATTAAGTTTATTTAGGTTTTTTACGTTTTTCGGTATTGGTAATTATTATATCCGTTACTATAAAAAACCTTATTAAAAATCCAGTCTCGTCGAAGTTGTAAATATCTTTTTTTATAATGCCGTATTTTGCGATAATAACCCGAATAAGCTCGAATTATTTGCGAAATGTTTCTGGATTTTCGTATAATACTTTTTAATAATCGATTTTTCGATTTAAATGCGTTTCGAGTTTTTTTTACCGTTTAACAAAGTTGGATACCTAGTTAACCCCGACATGTTCCGTAATACATTACGTAAATAACAAATTCGCCATATTTTTAACGTATTAACGCCGGATAGGAAACGTTTGCGTATTTAAGTTAAGGATTCGTTCGATAATAAATTTTTTTTCGGTTAGCGTTAATTTTCGTAAATAAAAGATAATATCGGTTCGGGCGTATTGATCGTAATATCGGGCTTTTAAAGTAAATTCGAGGACGTTATATATAGAATATAGTTTTTTAAAGCTAAACTTTAGGTTTCGTTTTTTAGCTTAGATAGCTAAGTTTATCTTAGATTCTTTTATAAGACGTTCTATATTATAGGTGTTAAAAAATTAACAATTAAAATTAGGTA
This sequence comes from Monosporascus sp. CRB-8-3, assembly GCA_004155055.1. Classification (NCBI taxonomy): domain Eukaryota; kingdom Fungi; phylum Ascomycota; class Sordariomycetes; order Xylariales; genus Monosporascus; species Monosporascus sp. CRB-8-3. The sequence continues at coordinate 187,620 of QJNZ01000048.1, forward strand.
ATTAAGATGTTAATAAAAACGGCTTACGAGCTTATTTAGCTCGTAAGCTTATATAATATGTTATCGTTTTAATAATAATTAATTAATTAATAATAACGCAAATTAAACGAATAAAACTTTTAATTATTAAATATAAGGAATATTAATTATATTATTATCTACTATTTATTAATTTTAATCCTGCGTTATAAAAAAATGCGGGCTTGTATGTATCCGAACGTAACTGGATCCCGAACATAGCTGGATTTTCGAATTTAGCCGTATAAATTTAAAAAGGTTTTTATCGATATCTTACGATTCCTATTCATATAAAATCATACGATCGCTTACGTTTTTAATTTTTTTAAGTATTATTAATTAAAATCGTTAATACGGTTTTGTACGATTATATACGATTATATACGTAAACAATATTTAATATTATCGATCGAAATTATAAGTACAGTTTCGTACGATTATATATATATAGGTTTTTTATGTTATAATCCTATTAATCGAAATTAATTTTTTTTCTTATTACTGTTTTTATTTTATTTTGTATAGTCCGTATAGTAATATACGTAATTATACGAATATGTACGGAATTATTAGCAATTGTATAATTATATATAATATCATATAATATTATTTATCTTTTGTTAGTTTGATATTAAAATATTGTTTTTTTATTTTTATTTTTATTTTTATTTTTTTTCCCTTTTTCTTTAGATTTTTTTTTTTCGTTCTATTCGTACGCGTATTTACCGTTCTATACGTTATATTTCGAAAGTTTTTTGCATTATTTAACTTAATAAGTTATTATGTTTTATACTATTAAAAAAAACGTTTATTATATTTCACGGCTAAACCTAACCGGGTACGTACGAAATATCTACTACCTAATCCGTTACGGTTATAAACTCTTTGCTATTATTGTACTTTTTAGCTCGAGATTAAACATTTTCGTAATATAGGAGTTATTTTCGTATAAAATGGTATTAAAATTGCTTTTAGTAATAATTTTTATTACGGTTTTCCGTTACTGTATTTTCGTTATAAAAAAACGTATAATCCTAATTATTTCCCTTTTTCCTATCGCGCTTTTGGTAATAGGTAGCGGATATATTTTTTTTATTTTAAAAGGTTACCGGGATTAAATAAAAGGGTACGCAAATACGAATAGGATTAACGTTAGTTTTTTGCCAATTATGTACTTTATTATTACGTTTAAGCCGAAATATAACTTAATCGGTTATATCGAAACCGTATTATTTTACCCGCCGTTTTTTATATTTACATAAACGTTTACGTCCGAAATTAAAGTTAATAACCTAAAGCTATACGGATATTTTTACTGGAACCGAAAATTTTTTGCTAATACGGTCCTTTTATTGTTAACGCTAAGGTTATTTTGGTATTTACGGTTTTTCTAATCCCTATTTTACTTTCCGATTAAATACGTACGATTACGTCTATTAATATATTAACTGTCGAATTCCTTAATATCGAAAATATTATAATATAGCCGATATTGTTAAATTTTTTTAACGTATTTTTATAAAATAATCCTAAACCGGCCGAAAATGTTTAGTTATAAACGGACGGTATTACGGAATTTACGGCGCGTTTAGCGAATTTTGTTAATTTTATTGTAAAAATATCGTTAAATAATTCGGATAATAGTTTCGAATATATATTTCCGTAACTGCGTAAATCTTTGCGTAATTAACCGAAGTTGTTAAAGTTTAAATAAAACCGGCCGGATTAAACCGATATATTAACGATAGCTATAATATTTAATTCGAGCTTTGTTAGTAAAGCTTTTTCGGTTTTTATTTTTTTCTTATTTAAAACGTTATTTCCCTAGCCGTATAAAACTTTACGAGAATATATAAAAATGTCCGAATTTTTACGGCTGTAATAAAACTAAACCGGAACCCTTATTACGGTTGCGGTTATAACAGTTAAATCGAACCTTATCAGGAATATTTCGTATATTAATATACCAAAGTTGGACGAAAAATAAATACGGTAGTTATAAGGCGATATATAAAATTGTTTTAACGTTATATATTATATTAAGATATTACTATAAAATACGTTATTTTTAATAATATTACTTATAATTAAGATATAAGATAATATCGTATAAAACGGCGTAGAGCTGTACGGATTTGTTATAATTAAGTTAATTAAATATGGGTTTATAAATAAGCCGCTTATTTTTAACGTGTTAAAATTATTGGATTTTATTAATTCTAATAACGCGTTTACGATTATATAGATTTATACGGATTTTTTCCTATTTCCGCTATTTATTATATTGTTTAAGACGGTTTTTAAAGGCGTTATACGTAATAATAACGTTAAAGAATAAGTTGTTATACGGTTTTTTACGGGTATTTCTATTTAATATACGTATATAGGATTAGTAATACATTTTTGTAATATACCGTATAATTATTTCCAGGTTATTATATGTATATAAAGATGTATATTTTATAAAAAGGGTAAGATTAAAAAAGGGGCTCTTTTTTTTAAGGGGGGGGAGGGGAAATTTAAGCCGGTTTTTATTAAGGTTTTAACTATTTTTATAAAAGCTTAATAATCTTATTTGCTTCTGTAAAAAGCTGTATATAAACGTATATAGACGTACGATGTTTGTTTTTATCTTACCTTTATTTCTTCTTTTTCTTTTCTTCTTTTCTTTTATTCCCCTTTGCTATATTACCTTTTTTATATGTATATTATTTAATACGTATATATATCGTTATGTTTGAAGATATCCATTACTGTTACCGAGGTAAATATTATGTTCCTTGTTTTTCGTTTAGGATCCGTATTAATAGCGTATTATATAATATATATACATGTTATTTGGTACGGGCTTGGGTTGAACTTATACCGTATAACCTAGAATATCGCCAGCTACGTAGATATGCGATTTTATACAAACCCGTAATGATTATTAGAAACCGTCGTATTAGGTAATTTCCCCGTCCTGTACCGATTGTTCCGTTATTTACGTTTTTTTACGGTTTTATTTACGTACATATTTTATCGTCCGAGATTTTACTTTTTTATATAACTTTTTCTACGAATAATAATATTTTACCTTTAACGTTTATCCCGGAAAAAAATTTGGTTTCGTTTTATTCCGGCTGGTTTCTTACTAATAATATCCTATATGTAAAATAAAACGATTGTAGATATATAGGAAAGGTTATATACGAATATTACGAAGTTTTATATTAAATAAAGAAACGGTTAAAAAGATTTAAAGGCGAAAATATCGAATTCGGTAGTTGTTACCATTTTAATTAAGTTTTTTTAAAAAATTTCGAACATTTACCCGAATTTTTATAATATTTATTAAATTTGGATATATTTTACGTGAAAAAATTCCGTTACGATATTAAACGGTATAATACCGTATTAACTTTTACGTTTATAAAATATATCGAAATTAAAAAGTAAATAGTTAGTTATAAATTAAATTATTTTTAAATTTAAAAAAGTTTATATTATCGTACCGGTCCGTTAAAATTTAAATAAAGCGTTATATTACGGTATATACAATTATATTTTCTGGATCCGTATGAAATTATATAATACCGTTTAAATTCGAACGAAAATTTTAATCCGGGTATTATATATGTTTTTTCGGAAAAGATTACGTTTCGTAATTTATATATTAACCGGTATATTACGGTATAAATTCGTTTTAAGGACGTTATCTGCCGTATAAAGATATCCGGACTTTTTTAAAACCAGATTAACGTTATTTTACGCCTAAATATGCAAATTGTCGTCGAATTTTACACGAACTAACGGCGGGAAAATCTCCCGTTTATAAATAAAATCGTTAAAGTTATCCCGAATACGTATTTAAATAAATGGTAGCGTAACTTTATTTTTACCTAGCGTAATTCTACCGGCAAAATTACGTATTTATATTTTTACGTACCGATTAAGTATTTTTTATATATTTTATTATTTTATCCGTTAATATTTTTATATAAATATATACCGTACGATATAAATTTATAAGTTATTAATATTTATAATAACCGTATAAAATTAGGAATTACTTTACGAAAATATTTTTGATATTTTTTATATAGCCGTAAACGATATTAATATATTTTATTCGTTTTCGACTAATTATTTTAACAATATATCGTTAATATTTAAGTAGCTATTAAATAAGAAAATTTAAATTATATCCGTATAAATTAATTAAAATTTCGTATAATTTTATACGTAAATTTCCGGAATACCTTATATCGAAACGATACGGATTTATTTAAAGTTAAGCAATATATTATATTACTTATTACCTATATAAAAAATTAACGTTTTATATAATATTATTATTAAAATTCTATAATTATTATATAATATTTAAGTTATTTATTTTTATTCGTTACTTTTATTACGAACTTAAAATAACTTAAAATTACCCGTAAATTATATTTTACGTAAATGTTCGAAAATAGGCCCGATTTTATTATACGGGTTTTTTATATAAAAATTTAAATATTATTACGAAATATTACGTAAATAAATTATTTCAGTTATTATTTGGGATATATTTAAATAATTAAATACCAGAAACGTAAATTTCCGTATATATATTACTTAATTTCCCTAAATTCGTCTAATTAATACCGCTTATTTTTACCGGAAAACGTTAATTATATTATCCGCGTAAAAATATTTACGCCCGATTAAGATCTAAATAGAAAGTTACGAAAAATTATAGCGAATTCGATAATTTATGGGTTTTATAATTACGTTAATTTTTGTTCGCTTTATATAACTATACCTATTTGTTTATCCGGAAATCCGTTCTATACGGAAAATAAACTTTTTTATACGAAATTTTTCCCGAAAGATTTTACGGATATAATAATTATACGAAATAATAATTATCCCTTATACCGTTAACGAAATACCGGCGCCTATATTAAACGAACAATAACAGATAAATACAGCTCCGTATAACATTATATAAATAACCGTTAAATCGTTTTATATTTTTTTTTTAAAAAAATATTCCGTATATATTAATATAAAACCATACGTAACGGTATACGTTATTAAATATATTTATAAATATATTTATAAAAGTAATAATTAAATTATTTTTAAAATAATATACGGTTACGTATAAAATAATAAAACTATAAACGAAATCGTATAATATATAAACGGCCAATATATTTTGCCCGTTTAAATATATTAAAATTTATACGGATTTTACGTATATAGTTAATATTTTACGGTTATATAGTTTACGGTTTATTTAAACAAAAGAAATTTGGTTTCGTTTAATTAATACGTATAAATTTAAAAGTTTTTTTTCCTAACTTAAATAATTACGTATTACCTTGTAAAAATAGTTTTAATATAACGCAACTTAAAATATTAATAATCCGTACTGTTTTATTTTATATTAAGATTTCCCATTTTAATATATATAAGATACCAAATTAAAAAAATAATACGCTTATAAATAAAACTATATAATAATCGGCTATATAGTTTTCGTCTATTTTTCGGTAAGCAAATAGTTTTACTTTTGCTTTTTATTAATTATTATTCCTAACGTAACATTTTATAAATATTTTTGTACGGTTAATAAATATCTTTATATAACTTTTAAAAAGATTTATTTAAAGTTTAGTTTGTTTAAAAATAATAAATATTAACATAATTTATTTTATAAATAAAAAAAGTTATTTATATTTATATAATTTTTCAAATTATATATTTTCGTTTTAATTAAAAATAAATTTATAAATTTTTTACGTATTTAAGAAAAATTCCGTATAAATTTTTGCGAAAATTTACGGCAGCGTATTAATCTATATACCTATTATCTATTAGATTTAATTAACTTTTTTCTAGATTATGGTTTATATTTTCTCGAATAAAGTTTTATAAACCGAAACCGAAATTATTCGTTTACGGGTTTTTTAATGATTTGATTTAATTAGATTTTATTTATTTATTCGGAATTCATGTTTAATTATATACTGACGTACGATTTTGTATTCGAACGCATATAAATCGACGTTATTTTACGAACTTTAACCGCTAAGTAAAATAATTATTTTCGGATTATTACGGATACGGTCGAAACCGATCCAGAGATTATTAATTTTTATTTTTAAGGATTTACCGGTTATAATAAAACATACTTATATTAAATATTATATTATTATTACCGTACGTACGGAGACGTTATATTATATATAATTTCGTCCGAAATCGTTATTATTTTGTTACCTAGGGGTTATATAGCTTATTTAAAATTTTAAATTCTTTTCGTTATTAATAAAAATTCGGTTTATCCCGTAAAAAGGGGTACGGAACTGGCCAGGCTTATTTTTCGAATTTTGTTAATAATATGGAACGAGATTACTTTATAATATTAATTTATTTTTAAAATTATTAATCGTACGTTTTGTAATATATATTTACGAAATCTTTTATTTAGCAGGATTTTTTTAATTTTAAGGGGTAATTTTATATAAATTTTTCCGGTTATATTTAAATATAATTATGTTTATATTATTAACGTATATTTATAATCTTTTTATATATAACTTTAATTACGATAATTACGTTTTATTCGAAATATACGGCTTTGTTATATTAACGAGTTAAATCGTATATATATAAATTAATTAAAATAATTTTCGTACGATAAATAATAATATGGATATATTTATTTACTTAGTTATATTTTTACCGTATCTGATTTATAAGCTTTATATAATATTATATATTTAAATTATCTTTTAAATAAAGTATTATTTAATTTTAATTTTTTTCAGTTACAAATTTTTTTAATAATTATAAATAAAACTGTATAAATTATTAATAAGCGGTTATTTAACTAAATACCCGATACTGTACGTATATACCGGGTTATCGACGTCATTGTTAAAGGTGGTAATTTGGAAAAAAATATCTTTCCGGTTAAATATTTACAAATTTTTACGTTTAGTAAATTACTTTTGTCGACGTTTTTTTTAAAAGTTAAAGTTTTAATTATAATTTTACGGAATATTAATCCGGATAGCAGCTTATATAATAATACAAAAGTAATCGTTCGAAAATTGGGAAATTACAGCATTAAAATATTTATATTAAACGGCGCTTTTTACGATTGTAAACGAATTATTTTTAAAACAAAATTATTCGTACCGGATAACAATTATTCGGTTAAATAATTTCGTATATAATTTTTATTAACGTTATATTTTACTATAACTATTAATAAAGTATAAGGCTAATTGTTAAATATTATCGGCGTTAATTTATACAAATCCGTATTTTCTTATAGTTAATTTTACGTTATTATATTTCGGATAAGGAACGTACGTAACCTTACGGTTAACGTATATAAAATAAAATTACCTATTTTAAATATTATATATAAAAAAGTATTTATTTTTTTATAAATTTTAATAAATATATAATATAAATATAATTACGTACAGAAAAAAATAAAATTCTATAAATTTACTTAAAAATATAATATATTAAGCTAATTAAAGCGGATTATTTTATGGTTATATTACGTACGGAATCGTTTAAAACTTTACGAATTATTTAATATACGTACGAAAATTATACGGTAAATAATAAATAAATAGGACTTTATATCTAGCCATACAATTACGTACGTTTCTAGCTAATAACTTTTTTAAGGCAAATATACATATATATATTAAAATACCGGATATCGAAATAAATACGTAAACGTACGTAAAATAAAAGCTTATATAAACGTAATTATTTTAGCCGGCAGCTATTTTAAAGCGAACGGATACGTACATAACGGATATTAACAACAATATACGAATCTATACATAAAATTAATAATCGTTTAAATTTGTTCGAACCTGTAACATTTCTTAAACAAACGAACGTAACAACGATACGTATAATTTCGTATAAAATCGAACGCGTATAAAATTATAAAAATAAAATTACCAAAAAAAAAAGAAGTAAATTATTACGTATATAAACGTACGTAATAATACGGATTGTAATTTAATATAACCGGTCGAAATAAGATATACGTAATCGTACAAACCTAGGTACATATATATATAAGGCCGTAAAAATTAAATCGAAAAAATATTACATATATTTATATACGTAATAATACGGACTACGATTTAATATAACGGGTTTAAAGCGATACGTACGTAACCGTACGAACTTGGGTAAATACGTAAATAAGGCTGTAAAAATTAAATTAAAAAAATTCATATATCTTACCGTACGAATATATACGGATAAAAAAATATAATAAAGATATCTTATAAAACTATAAAAAACGTACGAAAATATACGAAAAAAAAAAAAAAAAAAAAAAAAAAAAAAAAAAAAAAAAACAAAAACGCCAAACGCCGGTATACGATTCCGTACAATACCGAAATTGCTAAGATACCAGGAAAAAAAAAAAGGAAATATATAAAGTTACGTATATAATCGTACGTTTTCAGGTACTTTCGTTATTATTATTATTTTCGCCCGAATCCGTACGGTTAAATTTATTTGCTATTATTATAGCATAAAAACCTACCGTACAAATTAATATATATTATAATAAAAATACATACGTATAAATTTATACGTATTTTATAATTTTCCATTATACGGCCATAATCGTACGAAAATACTTTTTATAATTTATCTTTATACAATTTACGGGTAAAAAACCATTACGTAATGTATTAAGTACGGCTTTATACGGGTTAGTACAGGATAAAAATAGATAAAGGAATACGGATACATATAAACTTATATAACTTTAAACGAACATTTTATACCCTAAGAATTATATTTACATCCAATATAGTATTTTTTCTTATATATTATCGTACATATTAATATATAACCGTACCAAAAAAAAAATTTAAAGGAAAAGGAAAAAAAAGTTTCATATAATTATATACGTATTAACGTATTTTTCGTACGGTTTATTGCCCTTATAGTATTAAGTATAAGCACTTTCATCTTCACGTTCGGTTCCATGTATAAATATTAATACGGACTATGGTATTTATTAATATAAAATAATACGTAAATATATAAAAATATACAAATACGAACGGTAAAATTCTGTTAACGGGAAAGTTCCAATACGTACAAAATAACGCGGCCGTTTTTAAAATCTATACGAAATTATATAAAACGTTTTAGCTAAATATCCTTTAAGTAAATTAATAAAAAGTAATATAAATACGTACAGAAACGTACGAACCTTAATTTTGTAAAATGTTTTAATTATTTTACCGACCGTACTATCGCACGCGTAAGTATATACCTACGAATTAATTTATACGTAACCCTTCGGTTAAATTACGTTTACCTTAATATTAAAAACGATTTCGTTAAACTTTATACGTATTTATCCCTTAATCGGTTTCGTACGTTTACGTACGGGCTTATTCGGGACCTTTTTAACTTAGCCCTTATTCTTAGGCTTAAAGTTACGCTTAAACTCGGATAGCTTTAAACCGAAAGCATACGAAGTTATACGGCCCGTAATTTATTATATTAAGGCCTTGTCCGTATACGTACGGCTTCGTTTAAACTTAAACGGAGGTTTTATCGATAATAATAAAATTAACGAAAAATCGATAATCGGCTTAAAACCGGATAAACCCGTACGATTATATTCGCTAATTCCTGTAAATTTATTACCAACTATAGCAAAGGCGGATATCCGCAAACGTACGGATTTATACGTATAAATATAAATAAATTTGCAAACGACGTTATACGTAATATATTATTAAAAATTAAAATCGTAAAAAAAAAACCAAGGATATACGGGATTATATAATTAAATATTCGTTAACATATATATATAAACGTACGAAACTAAACAAATTACGCGTAAAAGCTAAAAACGGAAGGAACATAAAATAAGACGGGTAAGAGTAAATCCGTGCAAGGATGTAAAGGAAAATGGGATGGAAGTTAAAAATCGACGTTACGGCAAAGCCGTACGAAACCGTCCGGCCAAAAAAATACAAAACAATTCCAATTTTTTTTAAATAACTACTATTTAAAGCTTTTTAATTCGAAAATTTCAAAAATTATAGATAAAACGTATTAAAACGATTGTACGTCAAGCTATGGCTAATTTAAATTATTCGTATTTATTTTTATAATGGTTTGGAAAAAGAAAAAAAGTTAATTGGAATAACTGTAAAAAAAAAAGTATATCCAATTTTCTATAAGGCCATCCTACGTATAGACTACTAGGGCCGTACGATTATATACGATTTATATATATTAAGCTTAAATTTTAATTTATACGGTTATATAAGCAGTTATATATCCTTAGAACTAAAGCTAAAAGGTTACGGGCGTTACGCGCCCGTCTTTTCAGCTAGTATTAAGCTAATTTGCATATATTTTTCTTACGCGTATAGCTTTTATATAGCCTAGGAACGGAACATATATCTTCCGATTAGAAGGAGCCCTTTCGTATATGGGGCGCGTTTAGCACCCCCTGCTAGCTAACAAAGCCCTCCGGCTGACCGTCTTTTCCAAACGCTATTGCTTTTCCAGTTGCCATCTTGGCTTTTTCTCAGGTCGTTTCTGGTCCTCTCTGGTCCTTTCTGGTCCTCTCTAGTTCTTTCTGGTCCTCCCTGGTCCTTTCTGGGGTTCTTTCTCGAGAATCTCTCTTTCGAATCCTTTCGGATGTCACCGCGTCGACGAGCCTCTACTTTTAATCGACAACGGCGCTGCGTGTGCAGACGCTTCTGTCCTGTTCGAAACGATTAAGGGAGCTTCTAAACCTTTTTCTCTAAAACCGAACTGATTCTCCGACAGATTTGCTTTTAAACGCCCTTATGCCGAGCCTGTTGTCCTAGCCTCTGTACCGAAGCGGAGCGGTACCTCGGATATAACATAAAATGGGTGGATTAAGATATTAATAGACAAAACCAGAAGATGCTACCATGTAGGCAAATTATATTGCATTTTTCAGACTGTGGTTCCTGTTCTAGGTTCCTCATTTCCGACTAGTGTTGGAGCAGCTAGATATGGCCTTTAGCTCTTTTATCCTTGCAATCCTAGGGCCACAAATCAAAGCTCTTTTAATCCTTTTAACGCTCCAATAATAAATCACTACATCTGCCGACAACTTTATTCTATTTTACCGGTATTTCGTATTAGTTCTAACATTGATATTATTTTATAATTCTCTAATATTCTATATTAAACTTTACAGTCCCTGTGTTTTCCTAGAAATCTCCGTAAGTTCTAGTAATTACGTAATATTTTAACCGATTTTTATTTTACTTTAAATATCGAATATAGAAACTTTTTATTAAGTAATAATCCTTTTAAATGAATATTATACCTTATTAAATATTGATTTAAAAAATAAATAATAAATTGTAATTTTTTAGTAAAAACTGTAAAATATTTAAAAAAAGCCTTTTATTATAATATATTAAATTTAAATTATACGTAATATATAAAATAGTTTAACCGTTTTAATTTTTCTTTAAGATAAAGTTTTATTTTAAAAATAATATGCGATATAATATCTTAAATCAATTTATAAAGCTTTTTATATTTTATAAAAAGGTCTTGAGTAAATATAACACTTTTGTTCTTAATAATAAGTTTTAAAGATTTTTTTAACGTTTAAAACTAATATTTTATAACTTATATTTAATTTTTACTTTGTTAAAATATATTTCTGTCTATTATTATATCTATTTAGAAGTGTTTATATAAAACGGTAATACTTTTATTATTATATTTATATTTAAACTGTAATATAATATTATTATTATCGATATAAATATCTATTATTTAAACGTAAATATAGTAATATTTTAATATTAACGTATTATCGAAACAAACGAATTAGATTTTCTAATCTTTTAAAGACATAATTTTATTTATATACTTTTTAATATTAATATTATTTATCTCTTTATATTACAAATTAAAACTAAAAACTTAACGGTAAAAGCGCTAGTTTTATATATAATATTATCGAAATTACTTTAAATACTATATATTATAGTAAATATACTTAAAATAATATAATAATTAATTTTAAAGAATTAATATTAAGCGAGAAAATATTTATCATTAAAAACGTTTTTAATATAAATATAGAAAAGTTTAGTATTCATTTATTACTTATAAAATATATTTAAATCGAATAATGAATTATAAAAAGCTATATACGAAGGTTTAAAAATATTTATTAAATAATTAAATTTTCATCGCATTATAAGTACGAAAGAGAATAATTAAAAAAACTATTAATAGAGTTTCGATAATAATAAATATAGTTTTTATAAATACTGAAAATTATAAGAATTATATATAACCGTAATTAAGAATTTAATAAAGAAATTATAATAATTTAAATTATTAATCTTAAAATTTAAATTCTATTTTTATTTATGCTTTTTACTAGAAAAACTTTTCTTTTTTTTTCGTTATTTTACGAATATCTTATTTTTATCCCATTAAAGAAATTATTATAAACGAAAAGAGTAAAACGATAAATAAACTAAATTTAAAATAAAGTAAATATTTTAATAAATATATTAAAAAGTATTTTAATCGTATAAATTAAGTTTTATTTTTAATTATTTAATTAAATTCTAAAGTTATTATAACACTAATAATATTATTATTTTATATATATATATTTCTTATTTCTAAATTTAACATTTTAATCTATTTTATTTTTTCCTATTAAAATGTATTTATTTATTATATATCGAAAATATTATACGATATTACGTTATTTATATTATTAAAAATGATTTTATTATCGGCTTTATATAATATATTTAAAATGCCTATAATAACGGGTAATAATACGTCCGAACTTATATAAATAAACGCTATTTTAATTAATTTTAATGGCTTTTTTTTCGAAGTAATAGTTTTATATATATTATCTGTAAATTATATTACATTCTTGAAACTGTAGTTCTATATATCCTAGTTTACGTTTCTTATTTCTAACCAGGGTAAAAGCAGTTAAAAATAACCTTTAGCTCCTTTATCCTTGTAATCTTAAAGTTATAAATTAAAGCCCTTTTAATCCTTTTAACGTTCTAATAATAAATTACTATATTTGCCGATACGCCCTTATAACTCTAATGTTGCTATAAAGCTATTTAAACCTCGCCGTCGCCTCGCTGGCGCTTTAAAAGCTATTAAAAAGTCTTTCTATCCGTTCTATACAAATCCTCCAGCCCTTCTGGGATAAAGCTAACCTCGCATTCTGCACCGCGTTTCGAACTATCATTCCTTCGTTTCGGGCAATTCTTCGCTATATAACCGTATTTACTACAGATAAAATAAAGTAACTGGCCTTTCTTATTTTATGGGGGCTTGTTTTATCGGTTCGCGTTATAGCTATTACTACTTCCTTTCTTTGCGTTTTTCTTTCCTCGAACTTCGGCGATAAAGTCGTTATATACCTGATTTACCGTTATAGTTAAATGCTAACGAAATATTCCTTTTATTCGGCCTTTTTAATCGTTATTATAATTTCGAATTAAAGTAATAAATAGAGTAATTTGTTATTTAACGTTAACGGGTATATTAACTTTATTATAGCGTCGTACTAGGTTTTTAAAATCGACTATATAATTTAATGCTAACTATTTTTTAAAGTTTTATTTTAATCGATTTCTTTTTACTTTATATAAACGCTTTAATATCTTAATTATTTCCGTTCTTTTTATAAATTTAATAACGATTATTTTAAAGGTCTTTTTAACGTTAATAATAATCGTAACGGTTAATTTAACTTTATAAATATAATTAAATTTTGCCGAGTTATCGTTATAATACTTAATCGCTATTAAGGCTATTTAAACAGCCGTTTTTTATATTTTCTAATTATTACTATTTCGTAACCGATTTTCCTCGTTAAACTTAAACTTAAAATCCTTTTAATTTAGATATATATCCTTCTATGTCCCGGCGTAGCCCTTATTCGACAGCTTGGCAAATATCTTTATTATTTTCTCTATATCGAAACCCTCCGGCTAACCTCTCACGTCTTTTCTAGACGCTATTCCTTTTCCAGACGCTATTCCTTTTCCAGACGCTATTCCTTTTCCAGACGCTATTCCTTTTCCAGACGCTATTCCTTTTCCAGACGCCATCTTAGCTCTCTCTAGTCCTCTGAAATTCTTTCTCGATAATCTTTCTTTCGAATCCTTTCGGATATTACCGCGTCGATAAGCCCTCTCGCTTCTAATCGATAACGGCTATTACGTACGCAAACGTTTCTCTAGCGATTAAAAAAAATTTAAAACTTTCTCTAAAATCGAGCCTTCGTAAATTCCTTACTTTAAAACGCCCTTATACCGAGCCTGCCATTTTTTTAACCTTTATACCGGAATAAGCGGTACCTCGAATATAATACAAAATAAGTAAATCAGGATATTAATAAACAAAACCAAAAGATATTACCATATCGGCAAATGGTATTACATTTTTAAAACTGTAGTTCTATATATCCCAGTTTTAGGTTTCTTATTTCCAACTAAGGTAAAAGCAGTTAGATATAGTCTTAAACTCCTTTATCCTTACAATCTTAAGGCCACAAATATAAGCCCTTTTAATCCTTTTAACGCTTTAATAATAAATCACTATATCTGCCGATATATATTTATATTAACCGTTTCTATGGTTATTTATATTTATTATTTAAATTTCTTATTTAATATAATATTTAATAATATTATTCGAAAGAGTTAATAAAACCGTTATTTATATATTAAAATTAGTAATTATTAAGGTTATTTCTTAATTAATATAATTAAATCGCGTGATTTTTTAATACAAAATAATTTATAATTTTAAATTTAAATCATTTTTAAATCATTATTTTCGTAAAACCAGCTATATTATTAAAAATCTTCGAAAAAATAAAGAAGTACGTTTTTAAAAAAGAGACGTTTATTATAAAAAAGTACAAACTTTTAGTGGTAAAGAAATATTAATACTAAGTAATTCTAATTAATAAAATATAATAATAATAAAAAGTAAATATAATATTTCTAGTAAAGATAGATATAATAGGCGCTTTTATATAATAAATATAAACATATTAAGAAATAAGAAGCTTAATTAATTTAAATTATATGATTAAGATATAAGAAGTTTATTTACCTTTAGTATTATAAAATACTAAAAAAGGATTAAATTACTAATTTAAGTCGTTTGCCTATATAAGAGCCTATTATATACAAATTAATATAAAAGATACTTTATATTTTATTTTTAAAAAATTAAAATAAAATAATAGTTAATAACCTTTTTTATATAATAATAAATTCTATATAAAATTTATAATCGTAATACTTTAATTAAAATCTCTTTTTATAATTCCGAGAAATTTATAGCTTTGATATATATTCCCGTATTTTTAACATATAATAATTCGTTAATATTAAAATAATATAAATCGTTTCTTATTTTACTTTCTATTATTCGTTATTAGTTAAAATTTATAATTATTTATTATTACTAGATAGTTTTAATATATTTTATATATATTTAATAAATTATTATTTTACAGATTTCGTTTAAGTTTATTATTCTACGAATACTCTTATTATATAATATAACTTTATTTATATATATAAATCTATATTAGATATTTCTTTACTAGAAATTCTATTATCTTATAATAGATAATTCTTCTCTTTAAGAAGATTTAATCGTATAACTTAATTAAATAAATTAATAAATTATACTAAGGTAGTAATTCAGCTTTATTATAACTTAACTTTTATTATATTCGTTTTATTTAAATATAACTTTAAATTACTTAATTATCCTTTTACTAACGGTTATTTTTATCGAAATTATAAACAGTTTTCGTAATCCGGACTTATTAAATAAATCATTATTTATATTTAATTATTCTGCTACTCTATATATCTAGGCACTTAAATAGTACAGATCTTATATATTTAATATTTTTAATAATCTATAAATAGGGCCGATACTATTTATAAAATTTATTTATTTTTTATTTATTTTTCATTTATAAACTAAATTATAAGAATATGTACTATTAGGTATTTAACGTAACTGATCCATTTACTATATACATACACATTAGTTCTTATAAGCGCGACCGAAAAGTACCTTCAAAAACCGTACCTTTTAAAAGGCCAGATATAAAACCCGATTAATGGGAATTTTTTAATACGGTAACAAATGCAATTACGTATACGATTAATTAATTAATTCCCAAAGCCCTTAATTGCGGCTGGTTTAAAAGCCCCCAGCCACCTAATTGTTGCCGATATAGTAACGGAGCCGAAGCTTTAATTGGTTAAGCTTTCTAGGCTGGCGCCACCTAAAAAACGGTGTCCCAAGCTGGATTCGAACTAATTAGCTTTTGCAATCAATAGCAATAGGGTGCCTAAACCTACAGCGATTAAAAAGAAGCCACCCAGGCTCGCGACCACTGAGCTATTAGGACATAAACTAAATTATATTCGCAAATTAAGAACGAATTTTAATTTTATTTAAATGTTTATAAAAATTTATAAAGGATATAACTTGTTTTATAAAGGTAACTGTTTTTCTTCCGAAAAAAAGTAATTTCGTATAAAAGTATTAGGTAATTTTTTGTTTAAAAATTAACCGATTTAACTATTTTTATCGGCGAGCTATCTTAGTAATTTCTGATTTTTTTTAGTAAATAACGTCCCCGTTAAATCGTTTTAATAATATTTTTAAAAACTTTCGCAAATAAAAAAATAACGGAATTAAGAGAGGTAAATGGAAAAATAGTCGGTATAAGTATAATTAAAATTTTTAATTAGGAAAAAACGTAATTAAGATCGAATAAAATAAATTTTATTTATAGGAATTTAAATTTAATATTATCGTTCGGTATAATAATTTTAAACGCGTTATAAAAACCGGCGATAAAATCTTTTTTAGTAATATAAATAACGTAACGTTATATAAAACTTTCGATATATAATAAATAAATATGTTTTAATACGAAAAAATAAAATACGTTAAAAAGTTAGAATTAATAATAAGAATAAGCGGAGATATAAAATATAATAATAATTTTTAAATTTAATTAAATAATAAGTTTTATAATTATGAAAAATAAAACCCGTTTTAAATTTTCAATATACGTTTTAATATATTTATCGAAATATTGATTTTATTTTAAACTTAATTCGATTATTATTTAGCTGTTTTCGTGTATAGTTATTTTTCCCTATAAAGATAATAAATAAAAATTAGACATAATTTTAAAAGTTAATAATTTATATTATTATAAATTATTTCTAATTTCTTTATTAAATTTAATTAAGTTTTTTATGTTTTTTAATATTAATAATAATTATATTTATCATTATAAAAAACTTTATTAAAAAGTTTTTTATTAAAATTAAAAAAAAGTTTATAATATTATATTTCGTAATAATAACGCGATAAATTTAAATTATTCACGAAATACTTTTAAATTTTTCTATAAAACTTTTTAATAATTTATTTTTCGACTTAACTACGTTTTAAAAAAGAATTACCGTTAAATAAAGTTAAATATTTAATTAATTTTAATATATATTACGATGCGTTAAATAAATGACAAATTCGTTATGTGTTTAATATATTAATATCGGATAAAAAATATTTACGTATTTAAATTAAAGATTTAGTTAATCATCGATTTTTTTTCCTGTTAGCGTTAATTTTCGCGAATTAAAGATAATATCGGTTTAAGCGCGTTTACTATTAAATCGCGTTTTTAAAATAAAATATAAAATATTATAAATAAAACTAAGCTTTTTATAATTAAATTTCGGGTTTCGTTTTTTAACTTGAACCGTTAAGTTTATATTCGTTTTTTTCGTAAAACGTTTTGTAATATTAACCTTAAAAATAAATAATTAACGATAAATAGTTAAAATGGTTAAAAAAATATCCCGTTCGCTTATATATCCTGTTCGTTTATATAATATGTTATACTGTCGGCAATTATGTTACATGCTTCAGACTGTAGTCCTAGGTGTCCTAGTTTACTCATTTCTAACTGGGGGGGGGGGGGGG